>WAAE01013737.1:16720-27353 GCA_013400495.1 Nicator chloris
GAAAATCTTTTGATAAGCCTTCATTTGGTGAGAAACACAAAAGGAATAGCAGACTAAAACCAAAGAGATTTCCTGTTTATACTGCAGAGATTATTAGAGACAGACCAAAGCTAAACTTAAGGAAATTCTTGTCTTAATTTTGGAATCCAACTTTGTCTCCATACATATAAAAAATATCCAAAAACATGCTGATATTTGGCCATCATGCTGGGGACCTTTTCCACAATCACAAGAGAATGGTTCAGATCTTCAGATTAGTAAATGTTCCTCTCAAGTAAAGATGAAAGTGGACTGATAACAATATAGTAGAAGAGTGGTTATAATATCATATCATATCATATCATATCATATCATATCATATCATATCATATAATACTGTCCATGCTTATGTTTCTTGCTGGAATCTTACTTATCTGAGTAAAGCTACTGTCAGCAGATGATGTTGGAAAACATGTAAGACTAATTAAGAACAAACTATTTTGGTTCAAGCAGAGAAATCTCTACGTTACAAAATCAAAACAGAAACAGATACCAGTATATATACATATTTACAAAAGAAGGCAATGATTGAATGGACATCAAAAATAAAATCACTTGTCTCGCAGAGTTTGTCTCTGGATCAAAATGGAGATGGCATGAGTTACACCATGATGGTGTAAGATTTCCGTTTCAAAGTTGACAGAGTCGCACATTTTAATACCATTAACTTGCCATAGCCAAAAAACACCACAGGGTTATGGATTGACATTTCTATCTAGCAATGATTATACTGGTCAATCTGAGTGACAGAGTCCTTCACATGATTCTGTGTGACTTAGACCACTGTGCTACATTTGGGTCGCATGTGGAAGATTCTGTACCTTGGTAAGACAAGGCTGGGCGAATTCTGTAATAAAAAGTGAAGGCTAAAAGATCCAGTCACAGATGATGCTGCGGTTTTAAGACTTAGTCCCAACATTATTTAAAAAACTTCATATCAAGCCATAGAAAAAAAGGCTCAGGAAGCTTAAAATATTATTATTCATAAAACTTTGGCAAATTAATTGTTTTTCTCTCTGAGGAGGAAAAAAAAAGCCTACCACAACAACTTTGTTGATTTTCATTGGAATAACTTGATTTATGTGACAGAACCCAGAGAAAAGAGGCCTGTCATTGTGGATCATTATGGATCAGGAAAACAGGTCAGAGGGATAAAATACCGTTTCACAAATTGAGTTCATAGAGAAGTAGCAGTAACTAACATAAACTACTTTATTCTCAACCCAAAACTCTTGAGAAATATGCACAGTTAATTCTCACAACAGAAGGAAATATCCAGATTTGCCAGCCAAGTTTCTAGCATGTTTTCTGAATTTCTCAGTTGACTTAGACTTCCCTAATTGAAACAAGAAAGAAACAACCATTAGGCTGTACTTTATAAGACGGTTTTGTTTGTAAATAATTTTCAAAGCAATGCTACGCAGTAAGTAAGAGAACCTGCAAAATTTTAAAGTCTGAGAACCATGTGTCGAAGATGAGGGTATGCAGTAGCAGTAATGTATAGTTACAAGCAGTGTCCATTGGCTTCTTTAACCTTATGTCAATTCATTAACCTCCTATTGAAATATTTGTTGATATTTCACTAAGATTTTTAGGAATTGAAACTTCTTTTTCTTTTCTTGAGGATGTGATAGACAGTCAGGAAAGATCTCACCTGGCATCCCAGACGTGGTACTGAAGCCTTGTAATCTCAAAATGCAGTTTGACACACACTTCAGATTCAGCACCCTGGATGCAGCATGTGGAGCTTCCTGTGGAAAACCCCAACCTCCTTGGACCTAATAGCTAACTTGGATACTTTTCTCCTCTCTTTTTGATCTTACAGTAAGTACAAGTCTGACTTAAAAGAGAATGAATTGAAAAAAACATTAAGCTCTTCACAATGTGGAAAAAAAGAGCTGGTGAAATAACCTCAAAGGGGCAGCAGCATGATGAGTATTTCTGGTTATTCCAAATTTTAATTCTTATTAAAGCATAGCAAGATGTTAAATACAGTTCTTCCCTACTGTTACGTTTTCATTTTGAGAAAATACATATGTTACTGAAGCTACAGGACTGTCTACACCACCACAAACAGAAAAAAAGTTCTAATTTTAAGGTAACCACAGGTCTAAAAGGCTTTTGTTACCTGGAAAGTTTTAGGGTATCTGGTTTATATTAACATTTAACATCATACTGTTTAAGCAGAAAAGCTAAGACCAAAGCCTTCATCAACTAAACAGGTAAGTGAGGAAAAAAGACTTGACAAGTCCACTGATTTTAGAGATTCTATTCTAAGATTAATGACCACTTATATGTAATGAATATATATATTTTATCATACTGGCCCATAAACTGACACATTGAAAATAATATTTTCAAATTGTTATCTACAAGGAAATTTATTAGCACTCATCTTCTCCTTCTAGTGAATGGAAATGCATGTTTTTTCTCTTCCACATTTACCACTTCAATTTGTATTTACTGTACAGTATATTAATTTGTCTTTCAGTGGAAAGATAAGTAAATGTGTTTGTAAAAATTGTTCATAATGAACAGTTCTTGCTTCTATTTGTACTAGTTATGCTAAAATATAAGGAAAGTCCTACCTAACACTTCTAAAATGTCATTCATCTGCAAATTTCATGACATTTTACATATATTAATCAATTAAGCCCTACTATACCCATCTCAATTAAGCATTAATATCCCAATTTTACAGTTAGTTACACTAAGGATAGCTTGAAAGGTTGGCTGTCTTGCTAGTACCACTCAGGAGTGGGGATAAAACCCACGAATGATAATCACTTCTCCATGTGCAATTAAAATCAAAAAGTATTTTCCCTCTTGTAGAACAGAAAGTATAAAAATAAAAGGCAAAATCAATGGAGAAAAGTTTTGGGTCTAACAGGACTTCTATCATTTCTTGTGAAACAAACTCTTGCTTTACAAATTCTTGGAGAGGTGAATACATATGATCAAGAGATTTCTACACGAAGTTCCACAAGATGTGATCCAGTAGATCAAAGCAAAAACAGTGGCCCAGGAGTACAGCCCATACTAAACTCTCCCCACTCCCCAAGCCAGGCTAGCCATGTCACACTGAACAGAACTCCCACTTTGTACCATTTGGAGAGGTTTTTTCAGCTGACCCACTTAAAGTAAGTCCAGGCTACTTTATGTTTGTTTTAACAACAAAAATCAATGTATCCAAATAACATACCATATCATTTCACATCATATTAATTATATCAAATTTGCCAGTCTAATGCCACTAGAAAAAAAATTATTTCAATTTAATGATGTGTAAAGTAAAGGTCCTCCTGTTTACCCTGCTGCTGAGGTACTATAATTATCACTGATTACAGAATGGCAAACTAGTGTGCTTGCAGGTGCACATCCTAAATGTATCCATTATTTAGCAAGCATAATTGCATAACTTTTCTGTATGCTTTTAGTTCTAATATCTAGTGCTCATAATTTACTGGTTTAAAAGTGCTTTCTTATTAATACCTTAACTTATAATACTTTTGCTTTTAACTTTTCTTAACTTATAATCCTTTTGCTTAACTTGTCATCCTAATTGCTTTTAGTCCTCTAACTTGGTATGAGGACTAGAAGCAATTAGGAGAAACCTATAGCTGTATGAAACAACTATAGGTTTCTCATTTTTTATCAGACTTCTGTATGTTCTGCGTGGGTTAAAAAAAAAAAAAAGCTACTTTGCTATATTGTGCTGCTACCATACCTCTCAAAGAGGTCAGTGACAAATCCTGACCCTTTGCCATTCTTTCTTGCAGATTTTGCACCAAATGAGGCAGAGATGATACAGAGATGTTATCATTTAGTCTTCATGTTCTGTCCTCAAGACTGTCACCACATCCATGAACTAAACAACAGAACAAGAGTGCAGAGGCAACCTCTATTCTGGCACTTCATTTTTTTCTATGCCTAACCTTGCATGCTTAATGTTCTTTTATTTGAGAGTCACTAAGATTGACATTCTGAGCCAGATACTGAAGAGTACGTCTAAAACGCCCTTTTATTTCTTCCTTGTAAGAGAAGAAAGCCTCAGCTCCAAGTCCAGTTCATGTGGAATGGGCTGATTTCCAAACTGGCTTCACAACAGTTCCTTACCACCTCCAGCCATGGGCCATTCTAGTACTGTGCATATCTTGTAATCACTTAATCAATGCTTCATGTCTAACATAACCTCTCAGGTGTGCTCTGTAAAAGCAATCTGACCCAATGTATCAGTTAGTGACAGCTCCCAGCATGCCAAAAACCTGTTAGAGGACACCTAGAGGACAGCCATAATGCTGTGGTGTCTGCCAGCCCCAGCTCATTCAAGAGGGAAAATCAGCCTGGCATAAAGGAAAGTCTGGAGCACTAGTTTTCTACCTCTGCACAGTCTACATCAGCTAGAGGTTCCTGAGGCCATGCAGCCTCTCAGCCACCACAGTGCAACAGATCTTTTGAAATTCTAGTGGGCTCTCACAGGACTGAGGACAGGTAACTGGAGAAATCTGTAGCTGTTAAGGATTTTTTTCTTTTTCCTAGAGTACTTTATAATATTCCACAAGCAAGCATACATATGCCTTCTGGGAGGATATAAGGGCACTACTGACATCCTTATCTTTTCAGTAGGTAGTTTCAGGGTTTTTCCTTCAAGATCCTCATCTCCATGGTCAGAAGCAGCCATGCCAAGATGCCACCAAATCACCTCTTCTTGTGTGCTACTGAGAATTTTTTCCTCAGCACTGGCCTAGGCTACTTTCAGCAAGCCAGATCTTCTCAGGTCTCATTTCATACCTTTGTGTCCCTACAACATCATAGTTCTGTTTAGGCATTGGTTAAAACTCAGAAGGCTAAAAAATTAAAGGCTACATTACTTTCAGGCAGATTTCTACAATTTGGTATGAGACATAAAACGTGTGGCACTAAAGGGACACAAGAATATCCAAGGCCTTCTGGATATTGGTGTATCTCACATGAACAGAGAAAATGAAGGCCAGGATGAGTCTGTATGATCCCAGTGCAATACCCAATGAAGTGAAATGCCTGCTAAATCAGCCTCAAACTTTCTGTTAGCAGGAAGGAAATTATTTGTTCCAGGGGGAAGTCTAAAAGCGAACAGTGTATGCAAGCAAAGCCTGAGAGCATCTTAAACTGACAGGGTAGGTACAGCCTCTCGTAGGCTTGGCACACCTCAGAGTCATGGGAAAGCTGAAGAAAAGCTTTTTACCAGCTCCCAGCAGTGACAGTTCACCCTCCCCCAGAGCAGTCACGCTGGCTTCAGCACCACTGCAGCCCACAGTGTGCCTGAGCTATGTTCCCTCCTTCCCTTGGGATGCTTGTTCTCTCCATAAATCTCTATCATTTAAGGATTCCCCAGCATTAGGGAAAACAGAGTTATCATTAAGGTTCCTCTCCAATCCATTGGCACCTCACAATTCACAGACAGAGGTGAGGGGAGGGCTTTTTCACTTTGCAAGCAAGAAAAATTTGTTTTACTGTTTGACTTGAAGCAAGCAAAAGAGCTAAACTGGTTTTATACACATTTTTACAATTCAAGACACTTGCAGTGTTTTGGGCATAATAAAAGCACTCAGGTTAGTTCAGTAATTTGCACAAGTCATTTAAGTTATGCTAGAAATGTATTATGACCAAAATGTTGTTATTAGAAATCAACTCCCTGAAAAACACTAACTACTGAGAAATTATTTTCTCTACTTTTATAAATTATCCTAGTGTTGTTCCTCATCCATTACTGACAATACCTGAGTGACATGCATTATGCATTAAATATATTTATGATAATTCAGATCTATTTGTATTAAACAGTGATATCATACATTCACTTAAGATTTAAAAATGTTCAGGTTGGTAACATACATATCAGAATATCATAGATTAGATTATAGTGGATATCTTCAGGCAATTTTATTTTATATGGAATAGAAAGGTGGAAGACTAAGCATTTTTAATCCAAAAACTGTGCTCACAACTGACCTAGACTGACAAAAATCAAGAACTTCGTATCTGAACTTGTCACTTAAAGGTGAAGCAAAAATCCTTAACAGGAAAAGGGCAGAGAATCAAAGTCATCCATAGTATATGAGCAGAGGTAAAAAATTCAAATAACTTTACATTTGGAAGCTAAAACATGGAGCCAGTAACCACTGGCTACTGTCTAAAAGTCTGTATCAAAGATGTTGTCACTCTCCAGCTGTTAAATAATCCCTGATCTGAATTCATAGGCATCTTCATTGCAGAAGTCCCATCACACGACTGATATTTTTGCAGAAACAACAGAGAGGATATGAATGAACTGTTCTCTAATTATTCTGGCAAGGCAGAGGAGGACATTCTGCACTTCATTCTCTAGTGTCATCAATTTGATGTCTTTATAACTGCTAAATTAATTTTTCTGTACTTCAGGAGTCTGTTTCAGCTCTTAATCTTCTAAGGATGAAATTCACTCTGCCTTTCAAAGCCTTAGGAAGTCCCCAGTGCAAGAGATCTTTTGATATTCTAGTGCCCACACTGAGGACAGGTAACTGGAGAAATCTGTAGCTGTTAAAGATCTTTTTTTTTTTCCTGGAGTACTTCATAATATTCTACAAGCAAGCATACACAACCCTTCTGGGAAGATATAAGAGCACTACTGATAAAAATTTGATCTATCTAGAGACAGGCAGCCAAGACTGTGTAAAAAATACTAAACCATCTTTAGCCCAACACTCTTCCAAGAGGTAGCACTTTTTTTGTGTGTGTATATACTACAAACATAAATACACCCTATCCTGGATTGGGTATTTTGGCATCCCATGATTATTTACTGTTCACTGTAAAAATGTTACTGCTTTCATTACTCCATAATAAATATATAAACAGAACTACAGACTGCCACAGGAAAGAACCATATTTCCTTTCAGTTTTTCTCTCCGTTACACCAGGTTGCTCACCCAGAACTCAGCTGAACTAATCTTGTCCTTTGCTACTGCACATAACAGAGATTTTCATGCCATCCTAGCCACAGAAATTTCAGATGCTAGCCAAACAAAATCAACTTATCTGCATATCTATAACTGAGCTCGAGTTGTCTTTATTGCACAAATTATTTTAAGAGCCATATTGAATGAAGGAGACACTTCTGGTCAAGAACAGCTTTTACCTTCACAATAAAGAGCCTAATAGAGTTCCACAGTTGTTTATAAGAGTGCTATAATTAGAAATATACCCTTTCAAAAAATTCTGTCTACTTTACATAGCCTTCATGATGAGTAACAAAAAATGGCATCCAGGTTCTTATTTTTTCTCCTTTGGTTTATGAATATTTCTTGCTACTGACAACAGATACAAATGGATACCAACAGCCCAGAGAAAGTGAAGCACCCTTTTTAAACGGGTTGTATTGTTTACTGTTTTTCTTAAATATTATCATTTCGGTTAAACCATTCCTGCTTCTTATTAACATATCTTGATATTAAATATCCATGATAAATATGAAAGCATCACACTTAAATTTGGGAAGTTCCCATTCAGATCATGTGGGAATGTGGGAATGAGACAATGGGTGATTACTGAATCAAAAGAGCTGCTTACTACTGTGCAATTGTTTTCATATACAAGTAAATGAGAAAACTTCATCTTTCAATCCACGGAGAGAAGGTGCAAGCCCTAACTGAAGTAGCCACAATGCCATTATATTATCTCTGTCTTAGAGCTATTCAACCAAAGAATACTCTTACACAGTGTTAATAAATTACATTTCAAAAACGGTGTTTTGCTAATTGATTTTCCCTTTGTATATTAATGATGTTCAAACAAGACTACCAGTGCAATATAATAATAGCATTTGTACCTTTGTCCTACTAGCATAATTATTCAGGATTTCAAGGTCATGGGTAAGAACATCATATTGTATAAATATAAAGTAAACAATAAGAACACAAAAGTCAGATATAGAAATACATGGCAACTACTAATCCAAAGAACCAAACGTCATCATTACATGTGTAAGTTGTAATACATAATTTCATGAATTTGAAAATTAGTGGAGGAATAAGAAACGTCAATGATGCATGTTTGTTTCCAATGGCTGAGTAATACAAAACACAGAACTTGCAGCAGCACCAGCATATTTAGTTCTGACAAGAAATCACGGCATTCAAACAGGAATGAGATGATCCTCTTGATTTGACTATGCTATTATACAGCAAGTCACACTGCATAATGTCAGAGCTTTTCTACAGGCAGTGTGAGATTATGTTCTTGTATTTTTCTGCCATGGTAATGCACTAAAGCATTTACTGTCTTATCCTGATTACAATTCTTTGTAATGGAAAACTAAATACCAGGACTCTGTTTCACAGATACAGAGCCGCAAAATACAGTTGAACACTGTTAATGGTAGACCTGGAAATAAAACTTAAGTATCACTAACTCTGTCTAGTCTCTGCTCCTCAAGTTTACTTGAAGAGAATTTACTGTAAGGACTTGTGTCTTTAATCTCTACTCACAGCACTAAATGTAGTACATTTATCAGAGCTGGGAATACCTGAATGACACTGGTCAGCGAAAAAAACCTCTTCACACTCTCATGCTACTGCCTACTTGGTCATCCATTAAGGATATGAACTTTCTGTGAATGATGTAGAAAAAGAAGAAAGAAATCTGTTTGGGGTGGGCTTTTTTATGGGAAAGAAAATACATAAAGCAGAACAGTCTGCTCAGTTAATGAAAAATAAAAAATTACAATTAGATGAAATAGCATGTGTGCTTAATCATTCTCAGCAAACATGCAAAACTCCCCTTAGAAAGTACATTGAATTTAGATGAACAAGTTTTCATGGTTCAGGTGTTGAGAGTAGTGATCAAGAAGAAATGTTGCTACAGGCACTCGTTTGGCTAATGTCTTTTCTTTTAAACATGGGAAATTTTGGAAGCAGAATTTGTATTATCCCTTCATATGTAATCCTCAAATGTTCCTTTTGTCATCTTCGAAGATTTTAAATTAATCATGTAAGTTTTTTCCCTCCTACCTTACTAGTGGCTCAGTCATTTCATCTCACTTGACCACAGCACAGAAGTGACCACAGCACTGTGTCCACACTTTTAAGCTGAACTTACATTGTCTAATATTTGGCACAATTTCTTACTATCTTTTCTTTCTTTATCTCCAGGTAAGCCACATAGCACAACAATGAGCAAAGAGGTAAGACTCCAGTTGAAATGATGTAATGCTGAAAATTAAATTTACACACAAGTGTTTCGAGTCTGGGTCATAGCTGGGTCACTCCTCTGAGTGGGAGGCAATCCAGCAAGGAGCACTGGATAATGATTTCTCTAAGCTGAGGCCCCTTTCAAGAAATATAGCACAAAGCTTTACCTTGATATCTGAATCTAATCTGATTCAATGTGTGTAATTACTGATATTTGTTGTGTGGTAGTAGGAAGTTATATTATTTTGTTATATGCTGTATTATGTCTCCTGTTCCTTTCAACCTACTAGCACCCAGAAATAAGCTTTCCAGTATCTGAACCTTTACCCAGAGATAGTGGTTTAGATAAGAACTGGCTGGCTGAGGCTTTTTACAGAACACATATAGTTTAGAGTTGGGGGGATTAATTCTTTTTCATGAACAAAGAATTGACTTTGTCTTGGGTTTTAGGCACAGCTACATATGGCCAGTGCTATTTTTTTTTTTGTCTGTATTTATCCACTGTGTTCATTTGCTTCCAGGTATAGCTATCACACACTCCTTCGTAACCTTGAGATGAGCTTTTCTGTAATGGCTTCCAAGGGGGGTCTATCTTGAGATGGTAGGAAGTGCCTGCAAAACCTCTCTGCTAGCATACAACTAACCAGGCCTTCAGAGGAGACACAGACCCTTCTAAGCAATCCAATAGGCTTTGCAAAACATTGATGAGTCTTAAAACCCCAATCACATCAAAAGGTAAAGCAACTCATATAATTTCCTTCTGTTGTTGCAGTTGTCAGCCTCTCGCATGTTGCGTCGCCAATGATTTTGCACTCTACCTGCAAGGTTTCCTGCTGCCACCTGAAAATGCTGCAGTCAGCCACAGGCTGACAACCACAGCACCAAGAGAGCGACTGTCAGGGCCATTTTGCATGAAGCACACGCAGCTCCTACCCAGCGAAGCCCTAATGTGTTGATTTACAGAGTCCTCTTGGCTGACATGGGAAAATGAGTCTGGTCATGGTTGATTTAACATTTTATGGGCAAAGAGTCAGCCTGCTATAGTAAGTTTGGACTAGTGCAAATATTGTACACATTTACACACAAGTCCGCGAGAAAAAATTATTCCAGCTACTCTGTGGTTTTGATTCTCACATCCCTCGAGCTCTACTGAAAACAACGTGAGTTTCAATTAATTAAGTACAAAGGTGTACGTTACGGGTCAGACCCTCAGGCTGAGTAAGCAGCTCCCGGGCTGCGGGCACAGCCGCCCGAGAAAGGAGGAGCTCGGCCAAAGGCTGCGGTGGGGCGCCGCGAAGAGGCGAGTGCCCCCGCGCAGCGCCGGTTCCTTCCCGCAGCCGCTACCAAGGGCCGGGCGCGTCCCGCCGGCCGCGGCCCCGCTCTGCCCG
>WAAE01013738.1:0-32078 GCA_013400495.1 Nicator chloris
TAGATGATCTTTAAAGGTTCCTTTCACCCAAAACTATTCTATGAGTCTATGATTCTACAATTTTATGTGTATATATTTTTAATACTGTTCATCGGATTCATCGCCATTGTCAGTGATTTACTGAAAAAATCTTTTTGTCTATTGTGCCAGCCATACATTGATATGTAGTAAGGGAGGCTCGATTCAGTGACACAGAGTCCCTTCTTCTCTTATAATCTAAAAAAGAAGAAATTAATATTTGTAAGCTTTACAACTACCCAGTGGTCTCTAGCTGCTTACCCAAGATAGCTGGGATGTCACCACTCTGCAAGAGCAGTACACTCAGCATGTTTTTCCTACTTACACAGCACACCGTGGCAGTACAGGAGCTACAGCAGAGGAGTATGGTCACCAGTGGAAGCATAATTCATTTTGAAAGAACCAGCAAGTGGTTGGATATCCTTTGTGGAGACTGTTAATGCTAAACGTGACCTTTGCTTTGAGCCACTAAATGTAAAATGTAGATTTAATGAAGCTTTATCATGACATACCCATTTAAATGATTACAAGCTTGGTCTTTCAGCCCTTGTTCAAACTCAACTCATGTTGACTTCAGTCTAACAGCTAACAAAACAGGGCTCTCCCTGCTTTGAGTTTCAGTGACAACAATATCCCAAAGAGAGCAGAGCTGAAAATGTGAAAATAAAATTCTAGACTATTAAAAAAATATATCCACATCTCCTTTTTCTAGAATATTATTCTTTCAAGGACTGATTTATTTGCTCCTTGACAAGTTAAAGGAAGTTTCCAGCATAGAGAGGGTAAAATTTGTAGGTGGTGTCTATTAATAAAATAGAGCAGAAATATTAAAGAATGTAAGCATCAGAAAGAAAGATAATTAACATTTCAGTTACTATAGATACAAGTGAATTAAAAAAAAAAAAAACAAAAACAAACACAAAAATCCTGAAGTATGCCTCTCAGCAGAATTTAATGAGATCATAAAAGAAGAAAAATATGCAACTAGTAAACAAAGATAAATTAATGCTTGAGAAGGGGAAAAATGGTAAAACTCCACCCTGCAGTAACAGGAGTGGGCAGAATTGGCATCAAAGGCATTAGTGTGGTTCTTCATCATTAGCCAGCTCGATCAGCTTGCCAATCTTCCAAGTATTTGACTTCGTGTTTACTGTTACAGGCTCCACGAGCGATGCAGAACAGTAGCAACAACATTTGTTTGTTTATCCTTCTGGCCAGTATCAAATATTCTGACTCAAACTGGTACATAGGAAATTGTACCTTGTACAAAGAAATTTATCCACATAATAGGGCATCTCCAATTTCCTGGAAGGGCTCAGAGTCTACCTGCCATACCATGGACTGAATCTGCAAAGAACACTAACTGAATCCTAAAACTTTGTTCTAGGGAAGTACATTTATTTCCTAACTACCATACCACTCTTCTGCTTTTCGATAAAAGATTGTTTAAATTCCACTTTTCAATCATGTTTTCAATTCAGCTGAAAACAGAGAGAAAGCTTCTTTTTAACTGAAAGGTTCAAGAGACAAAAAAATATTTAGGATAGATGTTGCTGAGCTGGAAACAATTGCAAACTCATAATACACCTCAATAAGAACAAGAAAAAGGCCCCTTAGCAGATATGAAATAATCCATTGTCTCAGACAGTGACTATATTTCATTGGGAAAGGGAGGCAGAATGCTTGCCAGGAATTGCATGCCCTATCCCTGGCAGTGTTCAAAGCCAGGTTGGATCAGGCTCTGAGAACTGGGTCTAATGAGAGGTGTCCCTGCCCATGGCAAGGAGTTTAAAACTAGATGATCTTTAAGGTGTCTTCGAGCCCAAATCATTCTATGAGTCTGTAATTAACCAGGTAGCTTGCTGCTATTTGAAAAAGAAACAAAACAGATGTGGAATGAATGAGGTCAATCTTTAATGAAGAATGGCCTTACCTCCACTCAGCACTAACAGCACCTTATATTGGTGTCTGTCCAATTCGCTTGTCTTCCTGTGCATTGGAATTCATTATTTGCCTAATAATACCCCAAAAAGCTGTTCTAGGCTGTAGCTGTTTGCAATAAACGTTTCTCTTGTTTGCAGGAGAAGAACCACTTGCTCTTCAGAAACCTAAACCAGTACCAAATGTCATGCAAAGCTGGTAGGAACATGAAATAGCCTCTAGCTCATAGCTGCAATGCTTCTTGATTGACAGCCAGCTGCCAGGCAAACAAGAGCTATGAACTGCATCTATCTGATCCAGAAGTTCAATTGATGCTCTGGTCTCATTACAGGTACTCGGAAAATGGAATACAAGGGCAACAGCTGGCACGAGACCTGCTTTATCTGCTACCGCTGCCAACAGCCTATTGGGACAAAGAGCTTCATCCCTAAGGACAATCAAAACTTTTGTGTACCCTGCTATGAAAAGCAGTTTGCCACGCAGTGCGTCCAGTGCAAGAAGGTAGTGCTCTTATTTTGCTTATGAGAAACCTAAGGGACTGAAGTCCAGCCCGTTTTATATCCAAGTAGGCAGAATATCTCTTTTTTGTACATGTAAAAAGATTAAGAATTAAATGCTTTTAAAAGATGATATAATTTCAGTTCCACTTACTTGTAAGAGAAAACTCCCTGATAAAGTCTGGAGAAGCAGAAAGTAAATACTTCATCTAAAATACTAAATAAACCAGTCTTTCCCAAAGAAAGTAACAGGGAAGATAAATGTCAGGTAATTCCTCCACCATAAATAAAGAGACAGGTGAAGCAACAGTGATGAGATTAATTCTAGCACATGCATACAAAAAGCAACATATAAAGAGTAGCTTGAAGAACAGAGTACAATTGAAAGTGAGATTTTACAATATATGCAGAATAAAGTACTTCTAGCATGGCGCTTCTTTTTATAAAAAAGTAAATTAAAATAAAGCATTTGCATGCTTTTCTCAAGGTCAACTCCAAGCAAAATTATAATCTTGCTGTTGCTAAGCCTTCTCCTCCTCCTCCCACCCACTGAAACCTCATCACCCTTCCTCTTTACCAAATCAAAATAGAAGCCTGCCACTCTTAAGAAAACACTTCCTTGTCTTTTTTTTCCTGAAACAGGCTATCACCACAGGAGGCGTTACCTACCGGGAGCAGCCGTGGCATAAGGAGTGCTTCGTGTGTACTGCATGCAAGAAGCAGCTGTCTGGACAGCGCTTTACTTCCAGGGATGAGTTTGCATACTGCTTGAGCTGCTTCTGCAACCTCTACGCCAAAAAGTGTGCTGGATGCACAAATCCAATCAGTGGTAGGTCTCTCATGGCTGGTGCCTTTACATTTCATGGTGGTTTTGTGTGTTGAGTTGCTACTAAAGGCAAAACTAAACAAAGTCTGACCTAGTAAAAGAGATGCCCAACTAAATCTTTTCATGGAACTCCAGCTAGTCATTTTTGAGGTTAAGCAAAAGACAATTACTACTAAGGGACATTTTCCCCTTTTTTTTTCTCTTTTGTACAACTTCAATACACCTGATGATAACTGCCATAGCCTCAAACTCTGGAATGCTTTTTTACTAACCTGCTTCTTTTCCTGAGGCATTCTTCCTTCACAGCTATGAATCAAGTCATGACACATGACAGACTTCTTTTTTAATTATCTAAATACACCTCTACAAAACATAAACTAACATACTCGGGCACCATAAAACATTCTGTAAAAAACAACCAGAATTCTGTTCAAAGGCTGGTGCTTTGCTTTTCTTCTGCTGTATGTTGTAGGGCCATCCCTTGGAAGTTCATTTCTGCCATTATCAATAAAGATAACAGCCTTGCTCGTTAACTTTGCTGAAAGCAACAGAAGTATTTGAGGATGAAAATATTAGTCACTACAGAATAAGGATGGCAAAATTAGCACAGCAACGAACAGATTTGTCACAATGGCATTTTTTTCACTGCAGTATGTCAGATCTCCATGTCAGTCTGCATGACCTGATGGCTGACCTGCTATTCTTTTCTTGTAACAGAACGATTTTGCTTTTCAAACAGGACTTGGAGGAACCAAGTACATCTCTTTTGAAGAACGGCAGTGGCATAATGATTGCTTTAACTGTAAGAAGTGCTCCCTTTCATTGGTGGGACGTGGCTTCCTCACAGAAAGGGATGACATCCTTTGCCCTGAATGTGGAAAGGATATTTAAAGCTCAACCTAAGAGGTGAGGAAGAAGGGAGGAAAGCTGTGCTTGCAATATATAGTCTGAAACACACGGATGTTCAGAGCTAGCTTTGCCACTCTGTGTCTCACTGTACTATTAACATTTCTTAACCTTTTTCTTTATACTCTCCAAATCTGGAGAGGAAACAACTTGAAAATCTCTAATAGCAGTGTCAGTGTTTAAGATTTCTACCAATAACAAAAACTAATGCAAAACCCATGGTGTAAAACTAGTTGGCTGGTTTTGATGTAACACAATTTTTAAGAGGTTTTTTGTTATTCCTAAAAAATATTCCAGTTACAAGCAAGTGATACAGTTCAAGGATTACAATGGCTACACACAATACGTTCATAGGTGTATATTAAGGTTGAAGCCTTCAAGCCCACTGAAATCAATGGCAAAGGCCATTCAATTCCAATAAGGCTGGTGTAACCCCAGTGTTCTTGAGCTATGTGACTAGTGCGTGCTGTCAAGTCTGTAGAAAGACTGCAAAAGTAGAGTGTGTTTCAATGTACATGGATTTGTGACATGCCATAAAGAGATAATGATGAAACAGTGGAAGTGGGAGTGCTTCATGACAGGTGCATATTTTATTGCATGTCTAGCTGATCATTGTGTGAAGTACAAGTTCTGATTGACAGTGTCAGTATTACAGTTGGTTGACATCACACTGCACATTGTATTTTTCAAAATAAAATAATTTAAAACAAAACTGCGATTGTGACTTAATTGTATTTACATAATATTTACAAAAATGTTTTCACATTCTGAAGAAACACAATGCATACAAACACAACCCTTTTTGCACTCAAGTTTTGGGGGTGTGAAGTTTAGACAATTCTCAGAAGGGCCCTGCTGTACAACATAGTCTTTTACTAATTGAAGTCAGTGGGAAAACCATCAGCAAAAATGAACAAGTGTGTGAAAACACCACTGAACTGACTGCAGCTGATAAAAATGTGTTCATAGGCTCTAAACTCAAGCCCAAAATATTTTTCTTCTCAGCAAGCAAGCAGGTCAAGACAACTCAAAAGACATCTACTTGTGATAGTCAGAAGCTTAATTCTATAGTAGGGCATGCTTTAATTTTGTTCTCTATTGGGATACATAATACCCTTTGCTGTAGCATACTTTCTGCTACCTTTGCCACAGTGGCAGCTGTCAGCAACAGCATGCTGGCAGGACAGTAACATCAAAAAGAAACAATAAAAAGGAAGATAAACCTTTTTCCAAAGGAAACTGCAAGAAATATGGCTATATTATGTACTGTACAATCCCAGTACACCTTCCAGGTAGAATTCATTTGTGTTCAGAAAAAGCAGGAAAGAAATACGTCACGCTTCCAACAGGAATCTTCAGATGTGAAATTAAGATTTAGGAATATACTTTGTGTGCTACTGGGTAGGGAAAGTTTGCTCCTAGTTTCTGCCACCATTCTTGTCTCTTTGTACCAAGTGCAAAGCACTCACAGGTCATTCCCCTCTCATTAATTCAACAATCTAAATAGATGTATCAGATCAGATTTAGTTTATTGCACACCGTTTGAAGAACTAGGCTGGCTGACATTTTTGAAGTGCACACTGTGCTAATCAGAACTCAGTGAATGACTAAATTCGATCCCTTGGCGATTTCATTCTATGATGAAAGCTGCAGCAAATAGCCACAAAAATCCTCTTTATCTACACCTCCAAAAGGAGGGCCAAGACCTCTCTCTCCTCCGCGTCTGCAAATTCCCCCAGCACACTGCAGCTCTGCTCCAGTACATTGCAGAGAGAATAAAGATTCCTTTGAGCTAAAGGGGTAGTGTCCCTGTACTTGGCACTGATGAGAAGCCACATCCTGAGTCATGTGCTCAGTTTTAGGCCCCTCACTAGAAGCAGGATGGAGGTGGTGGAGTCCATCCCGAAAAGGGCAATGGAGCTGGTGAAGTGGCTGAAGCTAGGAGTTGCTTAGCCTGAAGAAGGCTGAGGTGAGACCTTACTGCTCTCTACAACTGCCTGAAAGAAGATCACAGCAAGGTGGGGCTTGGCCTCTTCTCTCAGACAGCTTGTCATAAGATAAGGGGAAACAGCCACAAATTTTGACAAGGGAAGTTCAGGCCAGGTATTAGGAAAACTTTCTTGACTGGATGTGGCAAAGCAGTGGAACAGGCTCCCAGGGAATGGTCACCCACCATCTCTGGAACTGTTCAAAAAACACACAGACATGGCGCTTTGTGATACAACTCAGTGAGCATGTGGAATTCAGCTGAAGGTTGGACTTAATGATCTTGGAAGTCTTTACCAACTTTGATGATTCTAAGAAGGCAGCAGGAGCAGCACAGTTTGCACCTTGCCTCTCAAGTGCTACAACAGATGGCAAAATGGCCCCAGCTTTGGAGAAAGGTGGGTGAAACATGACAAGGCCGGAAAGCATCCTAGCCTGGAAACAGGACTGCTACCATGCAACAGCAGCATCATGCTATTATTCCAGTGCAGTTCTGCATATCCCTCCTTAACACATACCAAAACACACATGCTCCTAGCAACTGGAACTACACAAAATACATCCTAGACTCTAGACCACTGACAAGAATCCAACCACAAAAGAGAATTCCCATCAGACTGTTACACAAGTACACAAAACAGCACTTCACGTGATTCTTAACTGCTGCTGCAGCTACAAAGCAGCTGACCCTTTTACCCTTAAAGTGCTGATCACTTCAAGTCCACTGAAATATAACTGTATAAAATGAACAAGTTTAATTACATCACAAAAAAAGGCAGCACTGTTTCATTTCCTTTTAATTTATTTAAATAGGATAAGGCTACTTAAAAGACAAGTCTTTACATACAAAATGTGTATTACGTTAAAGTTTGCTGTACTCAAGTACAAAAACTGCACAAGTGTTTAGTAAAAGGGAAACAGCACACCATTTAAAAACACACGTTCTTACCATTTTACAGCATTCGAGAAGTGCCTTTTACATCATAACAGTGAATGGAGAACCTCTGTAAAGTAAAGAACCAAGCTACAGGTTTTGGGTTCAATATAAACCAGTGTTAAAAATGTAAATGAGCTTCCAGATCTCTACCAAGCTTCTTTAACTTGGCCAACTAAGTGGATTCAGAAGTTGATTCTTTATTTGTTTTACCAAGTCTGGGAGCACTGTTATTATTCCTATTTACCATCCATATCTCAAATTGATCTAAACTGGCTTCACCTTGAGCCAATGAGTTTTAATAATCTTTCCATAGACTTAATTGGATTTCTGCCCTGTGAGGCACTACCAATAATCCAGATGAAACATCAAATTTCACAGAAAACCAAAATCCATCTTCAATTATCAAAGGAAGGGAAAACAGGTTTGTGGGGTTTTTTCTAGAGTGCAATTACATGTGTTAATGCTCTCAAGGTACTTCTGTCTTCCTATCCACATCCCTCTCCAACTGTCTGTAAGCTGAGAAAGCACTGGTCTGCATTCCACTGGTCTTCCCGATATTTTATAAGCATGATTGTAACCAGGAAAACAATCAAATTTGCTACATTGGCACATTTTTACACTTATGAATGTATAAAATATGCCTGTGTACTTAAGAGAACATGGCACTAATCCATTCACTACTTCCTCTCGAAGTTTCATATCAAACAGTCTAGTCACATATTTCCATCTGTGCATTCCTTGTTTCATATATCAAAAGAAACTTCAATTTGAAGTAATGCTGTTAAAATAGTTCATCTCTTATTACCAACCTAACTTGCACTGCAAATTCTACACTCCTGTGCAACAAAAAGGAAAAAAAAATTCTGTAGACTATCTTATCAGCAGAATGGTCAGTTTTCTCACCTAAATTAATTACCTTTTTAAAGCCAAGAAGGCTCTAGGGATCACTCTAAATTTCAATAGCTATTTTAACTATTTAACCCGACGTGGAATAAAACTGAATCTTAGTGAAACAATGTATGAATCACAGTGACATGGAGGAGATGAACTATAATAATCTTGAAAACTAAGAGTGGGGGTTTAGTATAGTGTAATATCACCACCTTTTAAAGAAGTAACTAACTACTTGGTGTACAAGAGTGGATACTTTTAAGGTGACTGGTGATAGTGACTCCA
The DNA here is from genome assembly GCA_013400495.1 of Nicator chloris. NCBI lineage: Eukaryota > Metazoa > Chordata > Aves > Passeriformes > Pycnonotidae > Nicator > Nicator chloris. The sequence continues at coordinate 8,288 of WAAE01013738.1, forward strand.
GCTTTACAACAGGGAGCTGTTAAATGTGTTAAAACTTCACAGCAATCTGAATCTCTGTAAGTCTGTAAATCTTAAAATAATTTTATTTAATCTGTTTAAATATGACCTATGTATTTGAAAATATGGAAGTAATATTTATGTTTCAAGCACCGTTAGCTACTTCATGGCCATGTAACATGCTGGATTTTCTTCTTTGCTTCCGAAGGCTTTAGGTCATTCTGGAATACAAGAAAATATATCATTATTCTTAGAGATACTGTGCAAACAGGAGTCAGTCATTTATCTGGCATATTTCCATCTGGTACTATTACAGTATTCAGCTACAGGCTACTACAACAGCTTTCTATTGCCATCTTGTGGAGAAAGCTAAATATCACAGAACTTCTCTGGTGAAGATAAAAATAGAGCAAATGAATTTAACTACCTGCAAATCATGCATGTGTTTTGGTTTTCAGCAACCTACAATTAAATATTCTTAAATATTCAGAAATTTCTTTCAGTTATGGAGCTTAGAAATAGGTACATATAGGAGTTTCAAAACATACTTCTGAAGTTATTTCAGGTTGTCTTCTTAAAATACTTATTGAAATGGAATTGTACAAGAAAAAAAACCCAAATACACAGCTAGGAAACCAATTTACTTTTTCAAATAGTAAAAATGTTAAAAAAAGAAAAAGAAAATTTGGTCCTCCTTTGTAATGACCTGGATAAAAAGAAGAGAAATAATTGCCAAAGCCTTAGATGAACTCATCTTTCAAGTCCACCTGCCCAAAGAAACCTGTAAAAATCAAGAAATCCCAAAGCAAAGCATGGCAGATGAACTGATGAAATAATTCCCTTTCACCATTTCAAAATAGTAATAAAAAATTCTGAGAAATTAGAGCTTTAATAATTCACATAAGCAGAGTGAAAACAGGTATATGAGTTTTCAAGAACATACTGCAACACACTGGTTCAGGGAGCACAGTCTAGGGAGCTCCCTTCTCTTTAAAAGACTTTCAGTGTTAGTTTATTTACAGGAATCCTGTAGACTACAACCACTGAAAGGTTTAAGGGAATTAGACCCAAGGGAAGAGTCGCTTGCTTGGAGACACAACTGTCTTCACTGTCATTACACTAAAAATAGATCAGGCTTTACAGCCATCTGCCAAGTACACTGATTCTTCCTGACAGCATCACTTACTATTCAATAGCATATTCTTTAATTTCAGATGGTAGAGTAACATCCATAGAACACACCTGCCTAACTTCAACTGAAGCATGACTGAACTTACAGGCATTAACTGGAACAACCTAAACTAGGTTGTTTAGGTAGAAAGTCAAACGTCAGAGGTCATAGCTTCTGAGCGTCAGTCATACAGTGCTGCTTAAAAATATCATCACTGTATCTACAGAACATTTAAATTAAATACAAAGAAGCTGCAAAGTGTATACTAAACAAGTTTCAAAATCTCTGTAGGTTCAGATATTTAACCAATACTTGGAAGAGTTCTAAACACTGAAAGAAGTTATTAATACTGGTAGTAGGAAACACCTCTTCAGCGCTTCAGCCATGATTCTTTAAAAGCTGCTAAAGCTGTCTTTCACAACAGCCATGTGTTTTGGTACACGTGTTTAACAGAAATCTGATGGAATGCACCAAACTACCCAGCAGATTGCCTCGATTCTTTCATTAAAGGATTTTTTTAAAATACATTATTATTTTAATTATTATTAATTAATATTAATATTTTATTGAATCTCATGAGGCAATATTGAGAAAACAAAATTCAGTGTCCTGTCTTGGCAAAATTCTAATCAATGTAACTGCACACTGTCTATCTAAAGCTCCCCCTGCAGTTCAACTGAGAACAGATATTTCTGTTTCTTCCTCTGAAGCCCAGATTTATTCCAGATATTCCCGTATTCCAGTGGAAATGTGAAAACTCCTTCATTTGTATCATGAAGGAATACAACACAAGTGTTAAGACCTGTCTCTATATTGTGGTGTGTTTTTAAGAGATGGCCCATTGCTCCTTGCTCACTAACAAGCTCTGTAATCACACCATTGTCAAAACTAACCACTGCTCTTTGTTCCCATCTGGCAGCTACACTCAGCACCATTACCTACAAAGAAGCTACCTATTGACAAGTACAAATTTCTTTCATTCTGATACTTCCCAAACTAGCTACACTTTTGTCTGTTTCTAAATACTCTACTATTACTCCAAAATAAAATCATCCTGAAAACTCTTATAAGGCTGTAACTTTGGCTCCTGTAAATCTCAATTAAAAAAAAAAAAAAAAGCTGCAAAACAAGATACATAAACGCACAAACATACCGGCAAATCAGATTCCTCTTTTGGAACAGACCTCTTTAACTTCACAACAGTAGTTCCTGTTACTGGAGATAAAGGGTAAACCTTCAGACCAGTCAACACACTGCTGTCAGTCTTTGAAATATTGTTCTGCTGAGCCTCAGTATTCCTTATTCCCAGTTTAGCGTCCTCTGACAAACTGGAAGCTGAAATGTACGTTGAGGCATTTGAAGGAACGGATAATCTTCTAACTGTGTTGGTGGTGCTCCCAGCTGGAGGAGGCTTCAGGCGATCGGCAGCTCCATTCTCTGTCTTCTTCACCTTTATGCTTGTACTTGTTGAATTGCCATCAAACACAATCAATGGCCGTTTCCTCAAACCTTCCACTGTTGTAACACTGAAAATACAAATCATAAAATTCTCAGAAACATAGGTTAGATGATCAGAAAGTAGCACATCCATGGCGAGTAGCAAAAATTAATTTTATTCTACCTAAAGTAAATATATATCCCAAAATATTAATATTAAACTCTGAGATGCTCCAAACTTAAATAAAAATAAACACACATAAATACGCTTAGATATACTTAAGTAAAAATAAAAAGCATTAAGTCAGTTCCAAAATATAAAGGTGCAGGGGGCTGTGTGAGGGCCAGTGCTCCTCAGCAAGAAGAGTTGTGTGAGGAACTGTTTATGCAGACAACTACAGCTGTACAACCACTATGTTTCTATCACTGTAGCTATTCTAGAGTATCTACAGAGATAATAAGTGTTGAGTATTTCAGAAGATGAGTATTTAAAAAAGAGTGTACTGCCTTACCTGCAGGAACAGCATCTCATATCCTGATACTTCTAAATTTCCCTGCTTCAACTCTTATTCAAAATCATAATGTTAAGGTAAGTCCAAAAGATTGTTAGCCAAGGAATAAAAACATTAAGCAAAAAACCCACACCTTTTTAAAATAAGTTTTCTTTGAACATGAACCCTAAGTGGATTTAATAACATTTTTTGAATAGTTTGTGCCTTTAAGTCTATGTGTAGTCAGAATTATCAGAAAACATCTTGACTGAGAAAAAATAAAGTACAAAGTTAACATAATTCACACTAAATGAATTCAGAGTTTTAAAAATGCAATGCTCAAGAACAACAAAGTGTTTGGAAAGTGCAGATTTAACAAATAAAAAACCCAAACCACCAGTAAGAGATATAATATTCCTGTTTAAAAGCTTCAGTTTTCAGTTTTGATAAAAAGCTCTTTTGCACCTATTTCAGCACACTAACAGTTTCCTATCCAAATATTAACCTCACGCTTCCATCCCCAAGTCCCCAAATGTAAACAAACTGAGGCACTATAACCTCTTATTAGCACAGAAAATAAACCTGACAAAAGGCAGTTTGGTGTTTTAGCTACTGCTACAATTTTAAAAAAACTAAAAAACCCCAAATCACTTGACAGAATTTGTTTAGCTCTTCACAGTTAGAAACCTCAGTAAAGCTAAAACAGACTCAAGACATCAACAAGCTGTAATACTGAAAAAATACAGGAATTTCCATCCACTTTTCCTTAGGATTTACTACTGAACACATCAGAACACTACTCATGCATATCACATGTCAAAATCAAAGTCTTGGGCAGGGGGAAGGTTGAGTGAAGAGATTCAGTAAAACAAACTTTTGAAGAAGATTTTGCTTTCTGAGCAAATACAAACAGAAAGATTTCTAAAACGAGGCAGAATATTTCTTTCAGAAAGCAAATGTTAGTTTTGAAACGGACACACAAAATTGCTGCATCGTGTACCCCTCATTCTAGATGGAGTAGGCCACCCCTGTCCAGGAGCAAGCATAGTTAAATATGCTCTTACTACTTTCCTTAAACACTGCAAACACAATTATTAATTAGCAATTATACGGTGAAACAAAAAATATTTCCTTTCTCCTCATTATAAAGTACCTTGAAATCTACCAGTAACTCATTATCAACACACACTGGGGGATAAAGGAACAATACCAATTCCCTGGACCAATACAGACTGGGGATGAACAGATTTAGAGTAGCCCTGCTGAGGACTTGGGGATACTGGTGGACGAGAGGCTGGACACAAGCCAGCAATGTGTGCCTGCAGCCCAGAAAGCCAAACAGGTCCAAAGCAGCGTGGCCAGCAGGTCAAAGGAAGAGATTCTGCACCCCCTACTCTGCTCTGGTGAGATCCCACCTGGAGTGCTGCATCCAGACCTGGAGCCTCTGGAGGAAAGACACGGAGTAGCTCCAGAGGAAGGTCATAAAAATTATCATAAGGAAAAGCTTGAGATAGCTGAGGCTGCTCATCCTGGAAAAGAGAAGGCTCCAGGAAGACCTTACTGCAGCCTTTCAGTACTTAAAGGGGATGTGTAAGAAAGATGATTCTGTGAAAAGAAGCACTATAAGCTAGATAGCATTAATAACATTTAGATGACAAAGAAAAAAAATTATCTTCCCCTTTTTTCTATTTTTGCAGTAGTAGAATCTAACACTTCTGACACAGGCAAGCCAACAGGGCATTCTCTGTAAACTGTAACAATGTCCAAAAGCTGTACAAGCTTCAGTAATTAGGCAAAGATTAAACTACATGCATTGTCCTAAATTGTCCAAGTCTGGCCCAATAAAGGTAAATTACCTTTTATTCTCACTTTTCAAGTCATTTTGCTGTCTTTTCTTTTCCATCATTTTCCCCCATCTACTTTTTGGCAAGTCACGCTGAGGCAGGGGAATGGCATGTTGAATATAGAGATCAGTGAGCCCATCTTTGTCCATCTTTACATCGTTTTCAACTAATATATTTTTCTGTGGGGAACAGAAAGAGAGTTGTTATCTTTATGACAAATTCAATGTTCAACCATCCGAGTGGCATAACTTCTTATTTCAAAATCTGCTGTAAAGTATTGTATTGGGCCAAGGTTCCTGAAGTAAAGAGGTGGCTGGGGTGGTCAGTTTGGAGAGGCCATGAACTGCTCAGTGCCACCCTGGTCCCCCACCCTCCTACTGTCAACTTTCTTCATTTTCTGTGTGGATTACACTCAGCCTGCCCCCTCTGTGAGGCAACGGGAAACACAGGATGTTTTGGTCAGTGCATAGTGGTTTCCTTTTCCACCACCTGCAAGTGCATTTCTTCACATGTTTCCTCATGTGCTTCTTCCTCTGTGTGTCCTTTGGAGTCTCCTGCCCCCAAGTGTCTGCTGCTCTTTTAAGTGCATTTGAGCACAGGTGCCATGAGCAAGTCTGCTTCAGATTCTGGGGTGTGATGGCTCCTTTCTTCGACAGTGTGAGAGACATACAGATCCAGCTGTGACCAGCACTGGGCAGTCACTCACTTGTGCACACACAGGTCAACCTCACAGCCCCTCTCTACCCAAAATACTGCAAGTTTTCTCAAGCAAAATAGCAGCCAAAAAAGGGAAAAGTTAAAAAACAGACATACTGTTGATGGCTGATATTTTCACGCACTCTTAAACACACTTCCCTGAATCCAACTGTAATACCAGAGCTCTTTTTCACACTTCTAGAAAACAGACAACTAGAGTGTAATGCAAGTAAAGCTTATCCATGTAGAGCTGTGCTTTCTTCCCCAGTTCCCAAAGAATAATGAAGGTAAGTTTCATCCCAATACGAGGGAGAACTTCCTTACGTTAAGGATGACAGAGCACTGGAACAGGCTGCCCAGGGAGGTCGTGGAATCTCTCTCTGGAGACATTCAAAGCCCACCTGGATGTGTTCCTGCTTTTGCTGACCCTCCCTCGGCAGAGGGGTTGGACAAGATGATCTCCAGAGGTCCCTTCTAACCATAACTATTCTGTAAAATTCTAGAAACCATCAGTTAGAATACCAGTTTTCTTTTTAATTGTGTATCGGGTTGTGAACATTTTTGGTACCTCATGCCAAATTTATGGAATGAGAGAAAAAACTCCACTAACATCCTATAAATCGAGGTCACCGAGAGCAGGTCAAGCCTCTACCACTACTGGTTCTGGCAACGCTTCATGAATTCTGATGTTGGCCTGAAATCTTTCTATATAGGCTGCACGAAAAAAGAATATGAAAATTCTTTGAGCCGATACCCTGAAACTTTGATTACTATACCCTGAAAATCCTGAAACTTTGACTACTGTTGCTTCATGCACCTGAAATTTTCAGCCAAGGCAGTAACTAGTATCCCAAACAACATCAACTAAAGCTTTGTATGGTCCTAAACTGTTTATAACTCACTGTCAAACTCAATTATTTTTCAATTATCAAGGATCAATGTTTATGCATTAAAGTATTAGCTTGACTGATTACATAGGCTGCATTTCTTTAACTCACAGAATCACAGATTTATTAGGGTTGGAAGAGACCTCCGGAGATGATCTAGTCCAACCGACCTGCCAAGGCAGAGTCACCTAGAGCAGGATACACAGGGTATGGACGTGGCAACTTGAACAGTGTAAAGCTCATCCTTCCACAGCCAGTTTTACTGTATGCAGACACTGTCTTGATTTGGGCAAATTGCTCTTTAGCAGCCTCGCTGTTCAACCACAGCCTCTTTGCAAACACGGAGACATCTCCTGCGCCAGAGCCTCCTCTCTGCAAGTTCGTGGTGTCCAGAACACCGACTCGGTGCCCGCTCTTCCCTGAGCGCCGCGACTCTCCTCGCCCCGCCTCAGGGGCCGCCGCTCCGACCGGCCCGGCTCCCCGGACGCACCTGTTCCAGGGTGAGCCGCAGGAATTCCTCCGAGAGCAGCTCCGGGTGCAGCAGTAGCAGCTCTGACTCCGAGCGCCCAGACCCCCCCTCCTCCCCACCGACGCTACCACCGCCGCCGCCGGCCCGTGCTCTTCCCTGCGCCGCCATCTTCTTCCCCCGGCGGCCCCTTCCCGGACTCCCATAACCCCGCGCGCGGAGGGAAACGCGTTTCCAGAGCAGCCGCGCGCCGCGGTGGCGTCACGGGCTGGAGCGGAGCGGGGCTCGACAGCGGGAACCAGGACGGGAGGGGCCGGGACAGCGGGGGCCGGGGGTGCGCCCTGCCGGGGCGGCAGCGCTCCGCGGGGCAGCTGGGTCAGGGGAAACGCACAGAATCCTACAGAATCACAGAATCTCCTGAGTTGGGAGGGGCCCGCAAGGATCATCGACATCCAGCTCCTGGCCCTACACAGGACAGCCCCAAGTGTTACACCCCATGTCTGAGAGCGTATTCCAAATGCGTGTTGAACTCTGTCAGGCTTGATGCTGTGACCGCTTCCCTGGGGAGCCTGTTCCAGTGCCTGACCACCCTTTGGTGAAGAACCTTTTTCTGATACCCAACTTAAACCTCCCCTAACAACTGTTTCAGGCCATTCCCTTGGGTCCTGTCACTGGTCACCAAAGAGATCGGGGTCTGCCCCTCCACAGCCCCTCATGAGGAACCTGTAGACTGTGATGAGGTCTTCCCTCAGTCTGTTCTTCTCCAAGCTGAACAAACCAAGTGACCCCAGCAGCTCCTCACACAGCTTCCCCTCAAGGCGCTTCACCCTCGTGGCCCTACTTTGGATGCTTCCCAATAGCTTTATGTCCTTTTTATATTGTGGCACCCAAAACTGCCCCCAGCACTCGAGGTGAGGCCGCCCCAGTGCAGAACAGAGCAGGACAATCCCCTCCCTTGCCCAGCTGGCCATGCTGTCCCTGATGTCCCCCAGGCCCTCCTGGCTGCCAGGGCACTGCTGAGTCATGTTCAGCTTGCCATTGACCCCCGGGTCCCTTTCCACAGCACTGCTCCCCAGCCTGTTCCCTAGTCTCTCCATACATGCAGGGTTGTCCCATCCCAGGGATGTGTGATTGCACAGCTCTCTAATTTGTCTGGGTTTCTCTGCAAGGCTTCTCTGCCCTCGAGGGAGTTAGGTGTCGCTGATAAGGTGAGGTCACCCCCCAGCTGATAGCATGGAACCGGGAGAACACCTATTTTATTGTCATTCTGTCAGCGTACAAGATTATGAACACTCTGTGCTGCTGCATGCCAGAACTTTGCTACAGAATTAAACACGATCTCCGTCCTGCCCACAGTTGCGACACCCACTGGTTAACGCTGCTTGATAGGCAACAACAAAAGTTGCTTTGTAATTCCAAAGTACAACAGCTGCCTGCCCATGGGAGTTTGTCACCCGCTTACATGTTTAAAAGCAGAATGGGGAATTACAAATGGTTACATGTGTAAATAACCATGTAGATGTTACAACATAAAATTACAAGGTAATTTGAGGTACTTGATGCATTTTACAGAATTCCAGGGCACAGGCAACAATGTAACACAATAAAAGAACATCCACGTGTACTTGGAAGGAGTTGCAGATATATGACTATGTGTATCACATTAGAGCTACATATATGCAGCACTTCAAAAGACATAAATTCCAATTTTCAATATTTAAAATAATTTAAGTGTACAAGTAAGTAGTAACATTATATCATATGGCTTCCTCAAAGGTGTCTTCTGGCAGTATATACAATTTGTTCCCTTGTGCTTTTTCACTTCAGGAAAGCTGCATCCACGGGGAAGCACGGGCTGGGTGCAGGGCTGCCCAAAGCCTCAACTTTATAGTTCTGTGCCCAGCAGGCACACAGCAATAGACTAGTTCTATTTTCATGTTCTAATTCATTTCTCACTTCAGCCAATTATGTCACAAAATGAACTGAACTCAAGTAATCTTGTAAATGAATATAGCTTCTAGGGTGAATGTTCAGCCTGTATTTGGGTGCTAATTTCAATGAATGAAATTACTTTCTTGTAAATTACATGGATCATCTCCCTCTTCCTAAAGTGCCTTATAAGTTCTGCCTCACAGAAACATATCCTTGCTAACCAAATGAGTTGTACTGATCAAGATTTTTACCTGTGATTTTTTAACATTACTATTTACTTTGTAGACATTTGTACCCAAAATTATAGTTCCTCTTTGATTAACCAAAGCATGTCTTCTCATAATAAAGTTCTGAAAGGGATGGAATTTTAATGAACTATATTTTTTTCATAGATTTGTTGAATGATCCTATTGCATTTCATAGTAGAGATGGTTTTTTGTAATTTTTGTTAATATAATAGGGTAATTTTAAATAAATGATACCAGGTATCATTTTCCATTATTTTTCTTTTTAAGATTTTACAGTTAGAAAAATAATGCTTTACATCAGTCCTGATGCATTCCTCTTTACTTTGTTCTTTAGCTGTACATGTTGTCCCAAAATAGCTTCTTTCACCCAGTATGCAGGAGGCCAATCCACACAGAAAATGGAAATATTTGAATTATTTACAATTCCCTGCAGAAACACGATGGGCGGCAAATCCACAAAGCCAGCATGACTTACCATTTACATATTTTGGCAAACAAAGGCCTTAATGTTCATTGGCTACAAATTACATAGTTCTTTCATTAATTAGTCTTCTATTGGTCAATGATTCCCTCACTTCTCATGCTAATTAGCCCACACACTCAGTCTTTCTCTTCTTTTGAGCCAGTGGGTTTCTTGGGTCGCTGGCCGCGAGTCAGTGATCTTAGCTCTACTCCAGTCGGAATTACCTTTTACCCAGCTGGAGCTTATTTCAGCGGAGTTGTTGAACAGGCTTTGTTTGTTTCTTCCTTATCTTGGGAATTCTGCCAAATATATTTGTGGCCCATAAAGTCTGCATTCTTTGTGTCCATTATCAGTAGCACACCATTCTCGCCAAGTTTCGTTAAGCTCCTCCTAGATCACTGGGGCATGTCAAGCCCTAAATCTTAAGAAGACAATTCTACCGACAAGTAATTTATCTTTTTAACATATAATANTGCAGTGAAAAAAACCAAAACCTGCCAAAAATTTTCCTCACTGAAATCTCAAAATCAGAGGAAATATTCAAACAAAAAGACAGAAAAGGCAGGAGAAGAAAGGTGTGACATGCCATGGCTAATGAAAAAAGAAATCTTCACCAAAGAGAAAACAATCAAATGGCATGGGATGCCATGAAGCACACGGATATGGACCAAAGGTTGCCAAATTGACCCTCACTGAAACTGCAAGATTTCATTTCCTTTCCTGGAAGGAAATTGTTGCTTCCAGGAAAGGAAATGAAATCTTGAAAACAGAGCAGAAAGTGTTACAAACACTCTGGGAAGGAGATATGATCAAATAAAATGCAATTGAAAAAAAGAAGAAAATTTGTAAATAGAGGGGCTACAAGCAAATGGATTGGCATGAAATGAGGTAGAGTGAAAAGGATCAAAACTTGACAAAATTAACCGTACTGAATCCCAAATGCAGGAAACAAACCCAAAGAAATACAGGAGAGGATATGGATGAAACTACATGCATAATAATAATAATAATAATAATTTTAAAAATCACCAAATGCAAAACATATACATATACATATATATATATAATAGTATAACTTTATGTATATATATGCTATAAATTAGTAATGACATGGTTGGCTCTCACAATTAAGGGATAAATATTATATGTATGTTAGAAGAAGTTTTGTAGATGTATTTCATAGTGCTATTGTGATACATCCTCCCATAGCCGTCTTTCCCCCGCCCTTGTATTGTTGTTCTGGGATGGCCTTGGTAGTCGGGGCATTTGGGGGTGGGCAGATTTGTTACTGTGGCAACATCTGCTCTCCAATCAGATTGTAAGAACGTGATCTCCACCAATAGACGGCAGAGAAGGTGTTGACTGACAAGACTTTGAGAGGGGTTAAGAAAAGGCAGAGCAGCCATTTTGTAGATGGGCACGTGGCTGCTGGAGACGGAGACTCCCACCCGTGTTCTTACTCCTTATTTAGTCTTTTGTTGTATTTTGCTAAGGTTTAGTAAAAAATATCAGTTTTTAAAAGTGAGCGTCGTTTCTCACACATATCATAGTATAAATATCTTATGAGGCATATACTGTATACAAATAGCATTATTTAAGTCTCTTGTAAGAGATACGAGACTTTTACTATAATTAGTCAAATTTGAGTGAAGGCACTCTCTGGGAATCTGAAAAAAGCATCTCGCATAGATATATAAACATATATATATATACCAAGGCTTTGGATTCTCTTACGTATATAATATAAATATAGATACATATTAAAAGAAATGTATTCGTCTCTTCCCCCGACTGCAAAGTTGTAGCGCTCCCTGAGGAGCTCTTGGGGTGTTTTCCCGGCCGGTGCAGGCGGTCTGTCCCGCACGTGACCGGACGCGGGCTCCCGCCGCTGCCCGGGCCCGGTGACGCGACTGGGGGCGGGGCCGGCGCCGCACCGGAAGCGGCGCGTCCCCCCCGCCCGCCGCCGGCGGATCCCAGCGCGCCCCGAGGCGGCCCCGGCCGCCGCCACCGCACCGTGAGGCCTCGGAGCTGCGCGCCCGGCTCCGCTGTGCGCCGGCAGGTGCTGGGGGAGGGCGGCGGGAGAGGCTCCGTGTCCGGCCGGGCGGAGGCGGGCGCACCGGGGCCGGCCGGTGGCGGGCCTGGCTGCGCGCGGTGTGTGTGAGGGGACGGGCAGGGCATCCCTGCGCTGCCGGGGGCTCCGCGGGTAGGGAGAATTGTACCCGTAGGTTAAGTAGAGCCCGCGCAGGAGTGTAGGAGTGCGTGCAGGTGGGGGAGCGGTGCGGAGGTGAGGGAGGCAGGGTGTTGCTCTCCAAGGCAGGGAGAGCACAATGTAATGCAAGGTTATTGCTTAACTGGAGCGGGGGAGAGCTGCTTCCCACTTCTTGCAGGAAATGGGTGCGTGCGGGGTTATTATTGTGCTTAAAAGTCAGTGTCTTCTAGACTGATAATTTTCTTTGCTATTGCTTTATTTTTCTTTGGCAGCAAAACATCCCCATTATCTTGTTTTCCGGACTTCAGAACATCTAAATGTAGTATAAAAAATACTGTCTGTAACTATGGGGTGGCCTCTTCCACTTAAAAGGAACAGCATGTTCTGCAGAACCTGTTCCATTACAGTGGTCACTGGCCCCTAAGGTTTCGTAAATGAGAACAAGATAAATGCTAAAAAAGAAGCTAGGTCCGGGTCATGAGTGTTGGCATTATTTGTTCCTAAAATCTTTTTCTGACACCTTTTTTTTTTTTTNAAAGGCAGAGCAGCCATTTTGTAAATGGGCACGTGGCTGCTGGAGACGGAGACTCCCACCCGTGTTCTTACTCCTTATTCAGTCTTTTGTTGTATTTTGCTAAGGTTTAGTAAAAAATATCAGTTTTTAAAAGTGAGCGTCGTTTCTCACACATATCATAGTATAAATATCTTATGAGGCATATACTGTATACAAATAGCATTATTTAAGTCTCTTGTAAGAGATACGAGACTTATACTATTACTGTAATTAGTCAAATTTGAGTGAAGGCACCCTCTGGGAATCTGAAAAAAGCATCTCGCATAGATATATAAACATGTGTGTATATATATATATATATACACCAAGGCTTTGGATTCTCTTACGTATATAATATAAATATAGATACATATTAAAAGAAATGTATTCGTCTCTTCCCCCGACTGCAAAGTTGTAGCGCTCCCTGAGGAGCTCTTGGGGTGTTTTCCCGGCCGGTGCAGGCGGTCTGTCCCGCACGTGACCGGACGCGGGCTCCCGCCGCTGCCCGGGCCCGGTGACGCGACTGGGGGCGGGGCCGGCGCCGCACCGGAAGCGGCGCGTCCCCCCCGCCCGCCGCCGGCGGATCCCAGCGCGCCCCGAGGCGGCCCCGGCCGCCGCCACCGCACCGTGAGGCCTCGGAGCTGCGCGCCCGGCTCCGCTGTGCGCCGGCAGGTGCTGGGGGAGGGCGGCGGGAGAGGCTCCGTGTCCGGCCGGGCGGAGGCGGGCGCACCGGGGCCGGCCGGTGGCGGGCCTGGCTGCGCGCGGTGTGTGTGAGGGGACGGGCAGCGCATCCCTGCGCTGCCGGGGGCTCCGCGGGTAGGGAGAATTGTACCCGTAGGTTAAGTAGAGCCCGCGCAGGAGTGTAGGAGTGCGTGCAGGTGGGGGAGCGGTGCGGAGGTGAGGGAGGCAGGGTGTTGCTCTCCAAGGGAGGGAGAGCACAATGTAATGCAAGGTTATTGCTTAACTGGAGCGGGGGAGAGCTGCTTCCCACTTCTTGCAGGAAATGGGTGCGTGCGGGGTTATTATTGTGCTTAAAAGTCAGTGTCTTCTAGACTGATAATTTTCTTTGCTATTGCTTTATTTTTCTTTGGCAGCAAAACATCCCCATTATCTTGTTTTCCGGACTTCAGAACATCTAAATGTAGTATAAAAAATACTGTCTGTAACTATGGGGTGGCCTCTTCCACTTAAAAGGAACAGCATGTTCTGCAGAACCTGTTCCATTACAGTGGTCACTGGCCCCTAAGGTTTCGTAAATGAGAACAAGATAAATGCTAAAAAAGAAGCTAGGTCCGGGTCATGAGTGTTGGCATTATTTGTTCCTAAAATCTTTTTCTGACACCTTTTTTTTTTTTTCCCTCTAGGACGAATGTTTTCATTTCTTTGTTACCAGACTTATGTAGTACTCTGGATTTTTCGTTATGTCTGTTCAACAGTCCTGTACCTGTTAAGATTTTTTTAATACTTTTAATTTTTGTCTCCTTTGATTAAGGAAATTCTTTTGGCCTTTTTAACACGTCTTGGTCAGGAGCAAAATTCTGCGTTTTTCTAAGTGGCACATATTAATTTTTACTTTGGGCTACAGGAACATTAACTAAGTGCTTGGCAACTTTTATGAAAGCTGCCTGACCTCTGCAGACGGTAGTTTATCACTTCAGGCTACACACAGGCTCTTAAGAACTGTTGGGGGTGTTTTGGCAGTCAACCTTTGGACAGCCCTCTCTAACTTAAAATGCTGTGTTTCTTTTGATCCTGTTGGAGGATAAGGTGGCTGTGTTGCCAGATTTACATTATCATTTTACCCTTGGCTATTTCTCTAGTGCTTCCTGGGTTTGTTTGTTTGGTGGTATTTTTTTTGGTTGAAGGTCATAACACTAATTTACACTCCAGGTGAGGATGGAACTTGAAAATGTCATGGAAGCCCAAGCTAAAAATCTTTTTAACTTCGGAAAAAAAACCCCAAAACGAATACTGAAGTATTTGGCACTAATGCTTACTGCTGTATCTTGGTAATATGGTTTGCTTCTAGCCATAATTTTAGTTTTATATAATTTTGTTTCATAGCTGCATTCAAGTTGTGTACCTTATGTTTTCTCACTCGGTTATAGAATTTTTGACCGTTGTTTTTAGTGTTCTCTTGCAAAAACAAAGAGTTTTGTTAGATGTAATAATTGGAAACTGAATTTGTTTTGACTGTGTTTAGTTTCAGTTTTGTTTACAGGAGTGTTTTGTTGATGTTGATTTCTCTGTTGGTCCCCAGAGATTTCATTTGATGTTTGATATCACCACTGTACATGTGGAGTAGAAGTAATTGTGGATGTTTGAGATGTTTAGTGTTGTGTCTTCCCCTGTGTTGTCTGAGTGACCATTACAGACCAGTCATGACAAATTAAAAGGTGGTTAAACAAGGTCATCAGTTTCTCATCTGCTCTTCTTTGGAGTGTTGAGCACAGCTGTCTGCTGGTTTCCTATAAAAATTACACAAGTCTGGAGTATAATAAAATTGCATGGACTGTTTTTAAAACAGTGTTACCTGCTTCATAAATTATATCTGTCCCTTGACGGTGCTTGGTTGGAAGAGGGTAGATATAGTTTGTAGAATAAATATTAGAAGTGCTACTTAGCACTTAAAGATAGAATTTTGGAATTATTGTGGTAGTGGAGAACAGAAACACTCTGAATTTCTGTGATACTGCATCTTGAGCTTAATGAATGCTTTATGGGCCATGCACTCTGCTAAAAAAAACCAGACAAGCTACAGACCCAAACTAACAACTTTTATTATGAGTTGGATGATACTTTGTATAAGTTATTATTTAACTGGCTTGGAAAGTATGTATTTCTGATTGCTGGAGACTACGGAATGTAAGGAATGTAAAACGTGTTAAAATAGAATATACCTGTGATATTTTGTGAAAAGGCTTTGTATTAATAGTGAAGTGTAAAGCAACATGACATGTTAACTAGTAGCACTAAATGCTTTGCAGCCTCTCAGGAAATTTAAGACCTGAAGCTTGTCTGTTTTCATGTATAGGTGATATAAACCTGTCATGCATAGGTTTCTAAGTAAGTACTGGCAATAGCCTCTTGTAGTGCCAGTGTCTGAGAGAGCCAATAACATGCTGGTTACTTGTAGAGAAAGCATCATTTCAGAATAGCTGGGTGCTGTGGTGGATTTGTTTCAGAATAGGTTAGAAGTGGAAGCATACAAATTGATTAATTTCTGTGGTTTTTAATGTGCTTGCTCTGGCTTGTGTAGTCGGGTTGGAAATAGAGACTATTAAAAAATGTAGTAGTTAAGTTGATTTCTTTTTGACATCAGTGAATGTTAAATTGCTATCTGTGATATTTGATTCTATGTGCAGAGGTAAATAGCAGTGTTTTTTTTCTCTTGAATTAGATCATCCAGAAGACACAATGAGCGTTAAAGCCTTCAAGCTCGTTTCTGCTGTTGAGCGGGAGATGTTAATGGGAGACAAAAGTTACATCAACATCGAGTGCATTGAGTGTTGTGGGAAGAATCTTTATATTGGAACCAATGACTGCTTTATCTATCACTTTCTGTTGGATGAAAAGGTATCAACAGCTGGAAAAATAAGTTTTGCTGCCACCAAGCAACTACACAGATACCTGGGTTTGAAGAAGCCTGTGAGCGAGTTGAAAGCAGCTTCTGCCCTTACCAGACTGCTTGTGCTTTGTGACAACACGATAACACTAGTGAACATGATCAACTTGGAACCTGTCCCCACTGGTGCTAGGATCAAAGGAGCTGTGACATTCACACTGAATGAAAACCCTGTGAGTGGGGATCCTTTCTGCGTTGAAGTTTGCATTATCTCGGTCAAGCGTCGGACCATTCAAATGTTCATGGTGTTTGAAGACAGAGTCCAGATAGTGAAGGAGGTGTTTACTCCAGAACAACCCTGTGCTGTGGCTGTAGATGGTTACTACTTATGCCTTGCCCTTACTACACAGTATATAATTTTGAATTATAATACTGGCGTCTCCCAGGACCTATTTCCTTATTGCAGTGATGAGAAACGGCCAATTGTGAAAAGAATAGGCAGACAAGAGTTTCTGTTGGCTGGCCCCGGAGGCCTAGGTGAGGCTAAGGATTTTAATTTTTTTCCAATTTTTTAAACTTCTCCTTATTTCTCTGAATTTCTGAAGCAAAGCTTTACTAATTAAGTGTTATGCCTGATAATGATGCTTTCCTTCACAGGTCTATAATGGAATGCCGAGATAAAAAGAGCGATGGTAAATTTTTTGATACTTAGTACTATTATAACCCTATAATACTATTATAACTATAAAAAAACACACTAAGTGTTTTTTTAATGCACAAGATTTTATGATTATTTTTATTCTAATCATGTGCTTTATTTTAATCAAAGCTTCATTTTATTGTATCTTGCAGCCCTTTTTTGCTAAAAAATTGTTGGGTACCAAGTGAAATCTCAGAGATTGATGGATAGTTTGTAATGACTGGGGGACTGGGTTTGTGGAACCCCATGTTGCTACAAAATTGTTCAATTAGTGTAGATGAATTAATTTTTTTTCTCAGTTGCTGTTCAGAGGAGCTCATATGAAGCCCATTTTATAGATTTTAACAGATTCACAAGAAGGTATGTTGTACTACAGTGTTAGTAAGAAATTTTAGTGGAAGTAAGTTGCATCCGAACTCCTATAATAGTAAATGCTGTCCTAATTGTATAGATAACTGTCAGATACTACCAGTTTTTATGTTCCCATTTGCTTAAAATTTTTAGTAGTATCTTTCAGCTCTCTATTACAGAAAATGATAATTTAAGTATTACAAAACCAAAGTTAGATCATGTGAAATCATGCTCTTGTCTACGAGATGACTGTAAGGACTACTGTAATCTATCTAAGTCAACAATATGCTGTGAGGTGGGTAATCTTGAACTGTTTTTGGAAAAGCTGCAATATCCCAGAGCTGACAGACCACAGGCAGAATGCTTTCATGCTGTTTGCCATATGACCTTCCTTTCAGGAGACATGGTTTATGTATTTTCCCTGAAACATTAGGAATAGCATGGCACGAAGTTTACAGCTATTTAGGTTCTTAATTTGGGGTTTGGCTTTTTAATATAAATTCCAAAGAAAATCGGTTGCTTATATTGAAGTTTTAATTCATGACGTCATGCAAGATGTACATCAACTCACCAGCTTTTCTATAAAGACGTTTACTCTCAGTAGAATTTGAGTGTATGTGAGTTAAAGATGTTCCAAGATGAACTTGGGTTTTTTTTTCAGATACAGGGCTTTTCTAAGACATTTTGACTGCCCACTTCCTATTAAAGCTCTTAGTTGTTTTAAATATGGACATGTATTTTTGGACATTAACTGTTTAAGTAGTGCTAGGGAAGTTAAAATCTGTGAATTGCCTGATTTTCTGAGAAGATTCCATTCTTAGTTTATTTTAAGTTTTTTAGGCGTGTCAAACCAGATTCCGTTCAAGTAAGTTCTCTTTTCTTTTTTTTTTTCTTTGAGAATATAATTTCAAAAGCATGATTGTATTTAGTTAGGAATCAGAATTTTATTTCGTCTGACTTTTGCTTTTGTCAGGTATACTCTGAGAGATACAAGAAAAGAAGGTTACTTATGAAGTCCAACATCCTTGTGTAAATAGAATGTCCTGGGGTTAGAATGTCACGTGTGGGAGATCTTAAGCAAGCGGACTTCTGCTCCTATAAACATGCTATAAACCACTCTTTTCCTCATGATACAGGCAAAATCTTTCTTGTACTGCCTCAGAGACCTTTTGGAGTATTTGCTATCAACTGGATAGTTTTTCCTTGCTTAATTCATCCTTTTTTAGCTTCTGTTCTCTATTCTCTCCCCACTGATGTTTTGACTAAGTATAATCGATTTTGCTGTTCCTCCTTGGTAGAATTCCTAGTGTCTTTAACATTTGTCTCTTTGAAGTTCTGAAGATGGTTGGGCACCTTTATAGTAGATAAGCATTGTGTATCTTGGTATCTCAGGTTGCCTTTGCTGTGGAATGCGTGGACTTGAAAAAGGTTGATGTTGATCTTCAGTTCTAATTTTGATTTGCTTTCGTATGTCTCATTGATCAGGGCATGCTGCTTTGGCACTTTAGCAACTATGCCAAGTTCAGCCTCTTTTATAGAGGTGGAGATATTCTGCATTAATGTATTTGGTTTTAGAGTATTTGAAGTGACATTTATTTATATTAATTTTCTTTTGAGTTAAGACTGGAATTTAGATTCCAAAAAGCAAGTGCTCAAAATGATAAAGTAGAACATTTCTGAGTTTATTGTGTATGTAACCTTTTTCTTTATGTGGACACTGGATTTTAAACTGATTGTTAGAATAGTCGATAGCAGGTTCTTAGCCATTTGGTACTTTGTTGTCTTTACTTGCAGTTAGTATTTAGATCTTTCAAAAGGAGGAGGAACTTCATCTTTGGTGCTTCTTCATTCTGTCCACTAATTAGTTAATTTACAGTTGAAAATCAGTTCTTTCTGATATGAATGAGACTGCTTACCAAAATTCAGTTTTTGAGTCTGTGAAGCTCTGGTTGCATGTTTTTAGTTAGATTTCCTGCTTTATGTGTTACGTGTGCGGCTTTAAGTGTTTGAAATTACAGCAGACACTTCTTGATATTGGCACAGGATATGCTTCCCACCACCTGCTGCCCTAAATGGTCTGAGGTGTTGACTCAGGCTGAGCTCCCAATGAAGGGTGCAGCTCCTCACACCTTGAGCTGAACAAAGTGCCTCCTGCCTCTTGCTGAGATTGTACCAAGTAAAAATGTTGTCCTTGCCCATGGGAGATGTGTGCTTGGCTGAGGATTTCTGTTGCCAAGTCAACGAGATGCAGTAGGAGGTCAGCAGAGTACGTAGCACCAGAGATGGCAAAAAGGAAATTGAATCTTCTCCAGGACCCAGGCATGAGCCTTCAACCTTCATCTGCACACAGGGGAAGGACAGGCTGAATATCTGCTCTTCTGTGATGGCCAACACTGGCAACTTGTGACATCTCATAATTTAAAGAATTCTCCTTCTCTGCTTGCTGATCTACATCTATATAATATGCTCAGTGCTTCCAGTAGCAGATGAAAAGCAGGAAGTGCTGTCCAATAAATCATCCAAGCCTGCACAATGCAGTAGCACCGGGAGAAATTAGCAAGTAATAGTAGTGGGAGGCTCCCTCATATTGGAGATGGGGGTTTTCTCATCAGTCCTGCTGGTAAGGAAGAACATCTTGAGAAGTACCTGGATTGTGCAGATCACCAACTGATTGTACAACTTGAGGTGATGGGTTTTGTCTTTTAAGACTATGGATCCCTATTTAAGGAAGAGATGGGATCCACCAGGTCAAGTGTGGCAAAAGCCTTTTTGCCAGCTTGACTGAGCAACATGGTGAGTTGGATTTAGATTACTCATGGTGGTGGTAGGCTGTGTTGGCAAAAAAATCAGGGCAAGATGGTGTGATAAGAGACTTCATAAGTAGCAGAGCTGAAGAAATTCTGCTTCAGGCAAATGCAGAGAAAGAGGTCTTGACAAAACATCACGGTAGTGGAAGCTCTCTCACTTTATCTGGGAAATCAGCACAGCTGTGTTTTAACAGCTGAGATGGGGGTTACCCTTTACATAAGGGTAGGGAGCAGTAGGAAGATGTGGTGGGGTGCCTTGGAACAAAGGAGAAGGCAGATGAGAGTTTATGAATTTGGGTTAGAGAGCAAACTACCATGGGTGAGCAAACTCATTGTGGTGAGTGCCTGGAACAGACCACTTCATCAGGAAGAAGACGTAGGTAAGACCTTTAGGGAACAGGAGGAAATCTACATTTGCAGGCCCTGTTTTTTAGGGTACACTTGAACCATTCCAGTACCTGCTTAAGAGGCAGCACAGCAGGACACAAGCAGGCCAGGAGTTTTCTGGAGTGCATTGATGGTGACTCAGGAGCTGATGAAGGGGTGTGCTCTGTTGAACATCTGTGTGTTATCAACATTGTTCTCACGCCGCATCCAGCTGCTAAGAAGAAAATCAACTCTATCCAAGACCAGGACAGAGGCCAATGTCCGTCTGGCATTGACTCTGCTGAATACCATGAAGGGCAACAAGAAGAGCTTTTACAAGCATATCAGCAACACAGGAAGGCTAATGGAAGCCCACTGTTAAAAGGGGCGGAGGGCCTGATGCCAAAGGGCATGGAAAAGGCTGAGGTGCTTAATGCCTTCTTTATGTCAGTCTACTGGTGTGACCTTCTTTCAGGAATCATTGAAACATTGGGAAAACCTGCCCTCAGCAGAGAAAGATCAGGTTATGGAACATTTAAATAAACTGGACAGACAAATCCATGGGACCTGATGGGATGTTCTCATGAATGCTTGAGGGTGATGGTCAATGTCCTTGTGAGGCCAGTTTATTATCTTTGAAAGGTCGTGATGATCAGAGGATCCTCTGGATCTCAGGACTGGAACAAATGTTTTCACTCCTGCCTTAGGTGATCAAGAGAAAGGAGCCAGGGAAGTATAGCTGGCCATGCCCTGATCCTCAGGAATGTGATCTGAGAAAATCCTGGAAGCTGTTTCCAAATATACAAAGGGCAAGAATGTGTTTTGAAGTAATCCATGTGGATTTAGAAAGGGGAAATTGCCTGACCAGACCGTCTTCTGTGATTAGACACCAGCATGGTGAATAAGAAGAGACCTGTGATCCTGTGAAGTTCAGCAAGGCTTTGATGCTCTCTGCCATGACATCGTTTGTAGACAACCAGATGAAGAATGAGCTGGAGAAACAGTTGAGGTGGATTGAAAGCTTGGCTGAAAGATTTGTAGTCTGCTGTGCAGAGTGCAGCTGGAGGCCAGTCACTAGTCTTGAACCCCAGGGGCCAATGCGAGTTAATACTAACATCATTAACAACATGGCTGGTAGGGAAGGACACACCTTCAACAAGTTTGCAGATGACACAAAATATCTCTTGGTGCTGAAAACAGTGTAGCTTTGTTTCAGGTAACTCTCGGAATCCTTGTCGCCTACGCAATTTTTAATGTGGAATTGATTACCAGCCTCATCTCAAGTTTCGTAAGATGCATTCCTGTATTATAAAAAGGCTGTGGTTTCTGCTGTAGTTATATTTATTGTTATCCTTAGGTAAGAGCTGGATGAAGACAGAAAATGCATAATTCTGCCACAGAAGCCCTAGCTTTTGAAGGCAGAGGGATGTAGAGAGACATTGACTTGAATGCATACCTTTTCACTTCCGTAAAGGTTTTTTTCATTACCTAAAACAGAGCTTTTTCATTTTAAAAAGTATGGAGTTTATAATTATTTGTGTTAAAACATCACAGAAATAGAAAAACATAAGAATTAGTCTTTCAAATGTAAAAAGCCCTAAATTTACTACTCGTTAGTATGTATTCAGTACAGGTTTTCTCCCACGTTTTGAAGTGGGATTATATCATGGAATAACTACTGAAGGCCTTTAAAATTGGACAGTATGTGTTGCCTGACATAAAATTTTGCTTCTGAGTCGTAAGAATATCAAGATCTATAGAGTGAATTAGGAATTATATATTACAACCAAGAAAATATTTTCTGTAAGGTGGTCTGGTTGAAAAGCTGATCATTGTAATGAGAAAGAACCCTTAGTCAGGGGAAAGGGCTGATCATTTGAAATTCTGCTGTAAGGGATCTAAAAGCTTGGTCTCTATGATGTAGTTCTGTAAAAGTCTACAACCTTCTGTTTTATTTTCTTGGTTTTCCTTTTTCTTTTTTTTTTTTTTTTTTTTTNTTTTTTTTTTTTTTTTTTTTTTTTCATTCCAAGAAGGTCCTTGTACCCAGTTCGCCTTGCCTCATTATCCTCTGTTTGGAAGAGATTTTATAAATTGAATAACATAATCTTTTAATCTCTTCTGTTCTTTAGAGCTCAGGCTTATTCTGCCAGCTGTCAAGTGGCTCACTGCTGCCAAAGATCAATTTTCTTGGGCATGTCTTTTTAATGGCATGAGAATACTTGATTTAAGGGGTATGAATTAATATTTAGAGCAGAAGTTTACACAGGTAAATCTTTATGGAACTAGGCCTGAAATTTGTGACTGAAATTTCTCTTCATGTCTCAGAACTGGGAAATATGAAGTAGATTAATAGAACCAGTGGCATGTGGTCTTAATTCAAAATTCTATTAAGCTAGGAGAAGAATGGAGGACAGAATAGACATGAGGAAAGGTAAAGACAGAAAACCACCCTGCAAATTAACTGAAGCTTTAATCTGGTTATTCTGAAGACAGCATAGGAGTTATCACTGGGATAATAGAAAGTCTTTACTCTGTGCTGCTTTGTACACAGCCTCTGAGTTTTTTCAAATGATTGAAAACACAGATGCTTCACAGGAAGTGACTCACCCCAAGGAACTGGGCCCTTGTTCTCTGAAAATGTTGGCTGTAGCAAAAGTGAAAAAGTATAAGTAAACAATTGTGTCCACTAAAATTCTCTGTAGACATTGGGCACTACAAGAACAAACACATCTGCATTGCCAGATAGGTCGGGTGGTGCAGGTCTGCAGCTCCTACTAAAGCAAGATTGTTTGAAAGTTGGGTCTCAATAAGCATTTCTTTTCTGAAATGAATTCAAACTACATGGCATAATTCCTTTAAGACAGCTCTTAAACTTACTAAACTTGAATAATTCTTGCTAGTTTGTTTCAATATTCGTATCTTCTTAGATTTTAGCATTGTCTGTTCCTTTGCTGAAGGAGAATGAAAAAAAAAATTGAACTGAATTAACCAACGTATCTGTCAGATCCGGGGAGGTGTGATGTGTTGTCATCATGCTGCCTGATACTGCACCTGCTCTGAGACTTTCCATTGCTGTACCTTGGTACCCATGCTTTGTGTTGGGAAAGCAACAGTCTTCAACTAGCATGAGCCTCAGGCTTTGTTTTTCCTTTTTTGTAGGCATGTTTGCTACTGTAGATGGGATTTCACAGCGCGCCCCAGTGCACTGGTCAGAGAATGTGATTGGGGCAGCTTTGTGCTTCCCTTACGTGGTTGCTCTCGATGATGAGTTCATCACAGTGCACAGCATGCTGGACCAGCAGCAAAAGCAAACACTGCCTTTTAAAGAAGGTCACATTCTACAGGACTTTGAAGGTATTAAAAAGGACACTTTGTCGCATCAGTAATTCTGGAACAGCTGCTGCAGTCACTTGGGTTTGTTTTTTAAACAAAGTATCTAATAAGTTTGTTGACTGTTGAAACTTTTATTACAAATGCTTTCCGGGTTAGATTCCTTGCCGACTTCAGTAATTCAAAATTCCACGCTTCTAACAAAATGTATGCTCATTAAGTGTGTTGTAATTGTCAAGTTCATTGTTGGGTAGTGTTAGAGGCAAGCCACGACGGTA
>WAAE01013739.1:445-19330 GCA_013400495.1 Nicator chloris
ACAAGCAAAGAGACTCCAGAAGGTAACTTCTGCAGATTCCTGACCTTGAGAGATGACTTTGGTACCCAACAAGTCTTAAAGAGCTGCCTACATATTTGCTGGGCTGTTCTAAATTGTATCAGCCACAATAAGCAAAAACCCTTCACTTTCCAACTCTTCTGGACACCTACAACTCACTGGAGTATACCTCAATATAGGGAAAAAAATAATGTTACCCACTTAGCCAATGTCTGTGGCAGCCTTCTGCTGCTGTAGCAGCACACGATAAATCCAAGAGGTGCCAGAGACTCACTTAAGGCAGTTCCTAGGTAACACTGCTTGGCAAATGCTCAGCCAAACTGCTGGAGGTGTGAAAGCACAGAGTTCTATTCCCACTGAACCAGAACAAAACCAAACCAGTAGCCTCAAACACCCCTAGGCCAGTGATGGTCAGATGTGCTTTTGATAAGTGGAGGCAAGCATTAGCACGTGCTGGGGATAAGCGGAAAGCAGAGAGCCCCTTTATGCTTGAGGAAGACCTCCAAAGAGAAGGTGGCACATGTGGGACAGAGTCCATGCCATTAGCCCCTCTAAATGACTCCCAAAAATGAGAACAGAAAATATAAATACAGAAAAGGGGTAATAAGGGACCATTTTTTCGAGTCCTGACTTGGCAATCCTGAGTAATGTAGTCTAGGGAACCCTGCTTGAGCAGGAAGCTTGGACTACATGACCTCCAGAAGTCTCTTCCAACCTTAGCCATTCTGTAATCTGTTTCTCTGTGTGTTATGCAGCAAAGCCCTGTCATTTCCAGGCAATGTCCACAGCAGTATTTCTGTCAATCATAATGAATCTCAAAACACAGCTCCTGGTCACATCTTTTCCCAGACAGCTAGGAAGATAAATTACTTTCTTAGAGTGACAGAAGCCTTTCTGGGGCAATTTGCTTTCATTATTTGTAATAATGCAGAACACCACTGCATCCCGTTACCCGTATTTCCACTGAAAACAATGGCTTTTGCTCGCAGTGAGCAGAGCCAATATTATTACTATTATTATTCAGAATCACATTCTGTGTCATGGCAACTGGGAACTTAATATCATAGTGCTTTTTTTTTTTTTCCAATGAACTGATTGACTGCTTTGGTAGCAGCATTAATTACATCATTGGCAGAACTACAATTAAATTAACAGGATCACAATGTACCATTGACCAATATCAAGCAATTTACTTCAGACATCTGTCAATTAGTTAGTTATCAAAAAAATGTCCTCCAGAGACATGATTTGCAGGTTCAGCTGTTAATCTAATTGAAGTGCAAACAGTACTGTGATTACTTATCAAAACATGTGGTCCAGCAGGACACGGATGCCCTTCGGGCAGCTTGGAGCCTTCTCTGTTTACCTCTGAGCAGATTTGAGGGGAAAGGCTAGAGAGAGGACTATCAGTATCCTCTCCTTTGGAAAAGCAAAACCTTCCCCACTTTTACAAGACCTTGCATGTTTTACTGTAAAATACTGCCTGAGTTATGAGGAAATAAAATAATATAACCCAGCTGATCAGAGGCCATAGAGCAATTCAAAGGAAGCATTCTGTTCAGTATTTATTTTGGCCCTAAGTCAAATTGAAAGGAAGTTGAAATATTCTTTGGGCTTTATATACTTTTTTTTTTGTTGTTGTTAATTTATAAGATCTTTGGGGAAATTCCAGAGCCATCCTTTCTGTAATATACCTAGAAACAATCAATACGTGGATGTAAACTTTCTGTTTAGAAAGGATTTCTTTTCCATAGTTACCCAAGCCCTTTATATTCTAACCTATACTCCCCTTTAAGTTTTAACCTGTATAAAAAATCATTATTGTATTTTTTTTCTAAGTCCAAAGCAAATAAACTTGAAGTACAAAAATAGAAAAATATCTGTCCCTTACAATGAACTGACATGATCATAGCAGTGGCAAAAGTCTTACCAAGTGAGACAGCACTTCAGTGTCCTGGCTCAGGCAGATAGATCCCTGTAAGAGCAGGTCCATACCACAGACAAAAAACAGCCCTGTATTTACTTGAACATACAAAGCAACAGGGCAAGCAGAATAAAAGGGTTATACCTAACCCATAAGGACTGGAAGAATTAAGACCTGATTTGTGATCTCTGTAGAAAAGAGGAAGTTAAGAAATGGAAGAGTTTTTTCCCCCACAAAATATTTGCAGGTGAGTAAGCCGGTTCAGACCTAGTGAACTCAAAGACTTAATCCACAGTGCAGCCCTTTAATATTTATTTCTGTGCAATTTTCAAATATTTACAAAACTCCCCCAGTTTCTTTCTCCTATTGATTAATACCACAGCACAAGGCACATTATAGATATAAATACAGAATCATATCTGTTCTGCATGGTCATATTACACAAGTATTAGTCTAAAATTTAGCATAGAGAGTAGGATAGGTTCTAATACAGTGTAAGAGTTGTTTAGAGAAGCTAGTTACAGTCCTGTTTTCACTCTTCTTTGATAGTTTCTCAAACAAAACAAAAACCACCTACAACAACAAACCCAGGTAGAAGACAGAGTGGTAAAGCTTTGCAAGTTTACTAAAAACATTGCTATTCTTTAATAAAAAAATCTATTTTGAATGATACATTTTAGATGTGAAGCAAACAATATCTGACACTGCTAGGTTGACCTAGGCAACAAAATGAAACATGAACACCTGAGGTCTGATTATTCATCCCAAGGGATTTCTGTTTGCAAGACCAGTTCAACTTTTGCATTTTACTCACCCTTGAAGGAGGACAAGTTAAATGTGTTCAATAACATTCTTCATCTATTTAGTATGGTCAGTCTGAGAGCACAAACTCCCATGTCTCAGGTGAGCAATATGAAATCTTCAGTATAAGCTCTGGAGAAATAATGGACAGCCCATAAACTGTTCATTTCTCACTTATGCTATCAAATATTAATGAAAGAATAGAAATATTATTTATATCAGTTCAAAGGAATTGTCAAGCTTCATTGAGGAGAGGAGGACAAAATACATTACTATTTGAATGTGATGGATACTATTCAGTCATGGCTAGTAAGTGATGCTGTAACTTGACATTAGTACTGTCAGCACTTAAGTAGGAAAAATTAATTTCAAAAGAACTTGTCTATTTTTCCATCCTGGACAATTTCATTTAGGACATTGCACAAAAGTTGTATCCACAGTGAAAGCCTTGGGACTCTGGGCAGACTAACCATAAAGACAGATACAACAAAACGGCTACTCCATGATCCACAGGAATCTGTTTAGTATCTCCAGCATTCATAATGCTATGAAAGTACTGACTGCACTTTGAGCAACTTTACAGCTGACCTTTGGATGAAAAAGATCAAAAGGAATTACTCACTCGAAAATTGGATGCTCAAACAGCCGATACTTCAAAGTATAACTTGGTGGGAAGTCCTGTTTGGGCTCTGTGCCTGCTGAAACAAAGAGAAGAGACAGATTCAGTCTTGGGTATTTGCAGGCATGAATTGAGAGCTTGTTCTGCTAAGTGGTGCCATTGAAGTGAACTCCGTAAAGTAAAAGGTTGATATAAAACCTTCTGGCTCTTCCCTGGAATTCTTGCCACTGGCAATAAGAGATCAGTTCAGGCCACAGCTTCATGCTATTAAATGAAGTGGATCAGGACCAAACTTGGATCCAAAATATGTCAGTACAGGGAGAAAGAACTGTTACCCCAACAATATTCAACTTTCTGTAGCTGAATGAGGTGTATTCCTGATGTGGGTTTTGCAAACGTTTATTTAGTTGTCATTTTTATTTTCTTTCAGAATTAACCAGTGTACCACTTACTTTTCATCTAGCACACCGGCATGAAAAATAAATAAATACACGTCCAAGCCTCAAAAAAATTCTTCATTTTCCTTTAAAACAGAATCCTGCTTACAGATAAAGTGTTTACTCCAGTGACTGTCACCTAAGTTAGGACCAGCAAAAATATTGTTCCAAATAAATCAACACTCTGACACAGGTAATAGCTGGGGGGTTTTTTTCTGTTTGCCTTCTTCAGCTCTCATAACCTATTTATTTGTTGCATCTGTTCTTGGGCTATGAGTGATTATTAAGCTACTTGTTACCAAAATATTTTGATGCTGATGATACATTCTTCCTTGGCTTTGACTGCTCACACGGGGGTAACAAAATATCTCTTTTGCACTATCATACAGATACTTACATAACAAGGAAAACCTGCAAACCAACAGTGGTTAACAAATGACACGTAATTCCCCAAGTACCACTGTAAAGACAAAGCAGTTTCCAAAAACACTCAGTAATATCCTGGCTACTTGATCAGCTCTTTGGAAAATGAGTGTTCAAAAACACTTCTTATAGTTATCTATGATCTTGCACTTCAAAAAATACAGAAAAAAAAAAAAAAAAAGAGGCAGAGGGCTTAGCTGAAAACACAGGTGTACTCTAACAGAGACTCATAATGACCTCTTCTGCTCTGTACATGTTATACGCCAAAATGGTTAGAAGTACAGAAAAAAGGGAGTAAGTAATCTGAAAGCTCATTAAGGTTTTTTCAAAGGATGCTGACTCACAATCTCATCCATCCTTTTGATTTGATTTTCTTACGCTATTATCCTGTTGCCGCAAAGGATAATAGCGTAAGAAAAGAAAGAATCAGGAGGAAGAGGGGGGACTGTATTTTTCTGTTCATAATTATCATCTCCTCCAGCTCTTCACTATGCCCAGCACGGATTTGAATGTTCCCCAAGGAGCTTGTCATTTATCTAATAAAAGGAATTATCCTAATAAAAGGGTTCTTGCAATGACAGTGGAGCTGACTAGGGCAGTGCTCCATAAATAGGCTCCCTGAAGTGAACGTGGCTGTTTTTACAGCAAGATAGTGCCCACCAAGAGTTGAGGCAGCCAATATCCAGCATTGAAGCATTGCCTTTGCCCCAAAAACTTCCTCAGTCAACTCAGCTCACTGAGTTTCTCTTCCAAAGAACTGGGAGTTGGGCAGGTAGGTTGTTGTGGGTTGGATTTTTTGGTTGTTTCTAAAACCCTTGAAATGGGCAAGTTCTCTAAGATTTAGTGGGTTTAGCTAAAGTGCATACAATCATTCAAGGATGCATTCTGCTCAAAGATGAAATCACTTGCAGTCAATACAAAGGGTATTGGATGCCTGGGAGGCTCATTTGACAACAGCAAAGCATGACATTGGTCAGTAAAATCCATCTTTTCAATTAACACTTTATCTACTGGAGGTTTATTTATGTTACACCAAACAATTTAAAAATCTAAAGCTCAGTGATGTGTCAGACAATACACGCTGTTATTTGCAAGCTGTTAAAAATCACTGGTGCAGATGTTTCCTTCCATTTTTGCCACAAATGTGAAGCAAAGTCACTGCAGCCAGGGGAGTCAGCCCACTTCTGCAAAGCTGAAATGGGGATGAGGATTCCACTCATTTTTTGACATTAGGAAAGAGGTACAGGAGGGCCCATGCTTTTTCAAAATAATAAACAGTGATGAGCATGGTGTTCCATAATACATTTGTTTTTATTTTAAGTGGTTTAGCCACAGCTGAAGAGCTTGAAGGAAATTAAGCTAGATCAAAAATCCTATTCATGCTTTCCAAAATGGGATGGATAGTCTGTCATTTTACTTATGCAGCTCTTTCAATTCTGTGCCTACGGAAGAGTGGTTTTCTGATTTGTTTCTTCCACTGTGGGCTACTGATTGTGTGCTGTACTTAAAGCCTCTTCATCTTGAAGAAAACTTATTACGAATACATTGTGGGATGCCAGAGCTACTGTTGAGTGTCCAGTAACTTTAGCAGTTCATTAGACTGAAACTAGGAACACGCAGCGGGTGGGACATCTGCCTGGAAAGCTACAATAGCATCAAAGACACACACACAAATTATAATAATGACTCATTACAAACTCTTTGTGCTTCTAGAAGAACACACATATCACAGCTTGTCATCTTGTTATCATTAAGAATGTGAAAATGCTGCTTGAAAGTGGGTGAAACATATATTCATGTAAATATCCATATTTATAGGAAAGGAAGAAAGTGACAGTTAAACTGTATCAAAGTAAGAAGTAAAACACAACACTGATGAAAGCAAAAGAACTCTTAAGTATCCACACAGATCTTCCAAGGAAGAAAAAATCCAAAACAGCCCTATTTTTAGAGCAAATATGTGAACATGGAAATCCATTTATTTTTAAGGGATGGGTAGTTAGACAATATTTGGTGTCCATAGGAAATCGACATCGTTTTTTAGACTATACATTTTTTCTTTTTATATGATTAGGACTGTGGATATCCTATCCCTGGGATAGTTCAAGGCCAGAGTGGATACGGGTCTGAGCAACCTGGTCTAGTTAAAATGTTCTTCCTCATGGCTGGGGGGTTGGAGCTTGATGACCTTTAAGCTCCCTTCCCAAACCATTCTCTGATTCTTTGATTTTTGCTTTCTCTAGATCACGTATCTGTTGCTCAGGATCCTCCTAATGTTATATTAAGGTATAAATTTAGGTCCATGTAATCTGTTTGCATTCACAGGGGTTTTGTCTTCGCCACATTTGGAAGTACATTATACCATGATGTAAGGGTTTGCAAAAGTGAGATGAGCCCAAGTTCACAACTACCAGCACAGGATTTAGATCAAGTTTGTATCAGAGAATGGATTAACGGTGAAATAGCAATTTTGAAAAACATTTAAATGTTAGAAAGTTTGATATTTAATAAAAAGTGGTAAAAAAGCTTTACTGATTGGAGATCAGGGAGAAAATTCCGCCTTAAGCATCCCTAGTACTCTACTCCCACACTGAAATAAATCCAGAAATACAGGACAATGGAGTCAAAACCATTTCAGAAAGAATTTGGTAAACACATATTCCATCCTTTGCCAGGTCCTTCCACTCTCAAGATGGAGAGCGTTAAATTCTGTGAGAACGTTTTCTGGAGGTTTATCCCATATGTGTACTTTGCTGAAGACTGCAGGTTTTCAAGGGATTTACTTCTCAAACATACTGAACAAAAGAAAATGCTGAAAGCAAAAAAAAAAACTATTAAACCAAAATTTTCTGCCTTGAAGCAGCTTATACAAAATACCCGGGTTTGGAAGTGAATTGCTAGCCTTTGAGGCACCATTTACAAAACAAAGTTCTAGCAGCAGTCTATCATCTCTGACTGTCCATCAAAGTGTCTCCATCTCTGCTGCTGCTGATACGGCGTTAGAAACAGAAACATTTACAGGAGTAGAGCAGCATCACTAACTGGTAGCAAAGACAACCCACTCTCAAAGTAATCCCTGCACATCATGTTGTGGTACTTCCTTGAACAAGAACCAAAACATCCAGTTACCAATTTTAACAGATGAATAGTGACATGAGCCAGGAACTCCCAACACTCCCAGCAAGTTCTCCAAAAGAGAGTGAACATGAAGATGTTGAAATTGCTGCCAGCTGCACTGGTGTGTATGAATAAATACATGAATACATGAATAAATACATGCCCTGGGACAGAAGTAGTCACAGGATATTACAGAATTGAAATAGCATAAATGCCTTTTTTTTTAGAGATACTGGCTAGTGACTACTGGGCTTGCCCACAGCATCATGGAAACACTTTTCTACATTTTAGTCGAGGCCGTTTGCCAGTGTTCAGAACGAAGCACTGCTTATCGAAGTAGCTGCTTCCACAGCTACTTTGTGCTGGCTAAGTGCCTCTCCCCAGCTGTCTGCATGCTAGCATGAACACAGTCAGCACAGCGAAATCACAGTGCACACAACGGTAAACCCACCATCACCTCAAGGGCAACTTTTGGCAAACATCCCCTTTTGTATTAATCCAACTTTTCCTTCAAACACAGTTGTGATCCGTTTGTTCACTGGCTCTTCCCATCTAAATTCCTCTGAATAAACTGTGCACCAAATAGGAACTGACAACGAGCAGACATCAAAAGGGATTTAGTTCTCTGGACCGCTGAAGGGGCGGCACAGAAAAGGAGATGCATGGATTCCCTGTGCACAAAGGTTTGAGGTTTATAAGAAAATGTCAATAACCAGTGAACTTCACAAAATTTTACAGAAGTTTTTAAAAGAGGAAGAGAGTAGGACAAAAAGGTGAGCCCTGGTGCTTTCTTAGGAGGGGAAGAGAACTTACAGAAAGAAAGAACTGGAGTGAATACTTCAATACCCGGCAACAAAGACGTACCAAAATAGAAAACCAATAAAAAAGAAAAGACGTAAATCTGGAGATGCCCAGACCCTGAAAAGGAAGCATGCAAGCCAGAAGGGGAGTAAACAGTAAATAATTAACCAGGTGTATTTCTTCACCAAATTGGTGAAGGAGGCTAACAGCACCAAGGACCACCTACCAACCACCAATCCCCAGACACTGTTGAGACCTCCTCTTCTCACTCTGAAGTGCTGCCATAGCAGTACAGAGCCTGCTGGCTCCCCAGGGCCACAGTGCTGAAGACAGGACTTGCCTTCACTCTCCCAGCAAAAGGCGGGAGAGCCAGGGAGTGCCAGGGCACCCCCATGCCCAGACATCAGGCAGGTCACCTCCCACAGCCCAGCAGCTTCACCTGGGCCCACCTTGCAGCGCCCCGAGGGGGTGTCAGCCTTCAGGAGGGGAGCTGCATGACGAACCTCTCCTAGCAGTACCCTGCTCAGGCTGCAGCATCCCCTGGGATGCACTTGCCGCCTGGAGCCCGCAGGGGCTGGCCCTGCGCACGGCCTGGAGCCGACCCTCCCCAGAGACACCCGGCTTGTTCAGTGCCTGCCAAGGCCAGGACAGCGCCAAGGCAGCACTAGCAGCGCTGTCGGGAGGCTCACTGCCATCAACCCACACTCATAGCCACAGCCTGCTCAGAGGAAATGTGATCCGAGCGTGCAGAACTCACTAGAAGCTGTGGACGACAAGGACCACTGAATCCAGGCCATGGACTGGAGGCACATAAAACTCCTTTCAGGCACTACCCCATCACAGTGACATCCAGCCCTTCTCCATAACTCAGAGGTAGTTTAAAAGCTTCTCTTCTTTCTGTTCATTTCTTTCTCTGGAAGTCAGAATAAAACCCAGGTACCTAGAAGAAAATTATATTTTTATTTACAGAAATTTATTTTCTGATTTACTCAGCAAAGCCCAATCTTTTCTCTCTTCCAAAAAGCACCTGGCGTTTTAACCCAGCAGTCCATGATATCCACACATATAGAGGATTTCATTCAGCCAGAAGAAATTGATTTTTCACTTTAATCTCACTGCATTTAACAGAAGGAGATAGTAGGGGTGTCTATTGGCAGCTTGACTTACCACTGCTGCAAGCAACACTGACCAAGACTGGGATCCTGAGGTTACAAAACTAGCAGTAACTCATCACAGGTTGCTTATAACCTGGGTGGCAGTATTTTTCTTATCAATCGTGCTGCTATCAGGTGGCCTAATGCTCTGCCACAGGGAACAATTACTGTTACTCAAAGTAATACTGCTACTTGCAGGAAATACAAACTTAACTGAAAGCTAAACAATATACTTTTCTCTTATGCAAATAAGTCTGGCATTAAGATAAGGAAAGACAACAAAAATAATGGTAAGAAATCAGCAAAATCATAACAGTTTGAGAACTTCTCCATGACACATCTGCTGTTCTTTAAATGAGACAATCTGTTCATTGCAGGAGCTGCTTCCTGAAATCCAAGTTTTCTAATACCAAGCACTTTCAGCATTACTAAAGCCTCATTTATTTCCTTTCTTCTGGCCCTTCTTTTTCTGCTTTTATGAGAGGCATTTTGATAGCCCAGAACAAAAAAGCACTTAAAACTCTGAAAAGTTCAGTGCCAGTTTCTAAAAGCATTAAAATAAACTTTTGTGGTAACAGCAATAGTTAGTGTAGTAACAATCAAAATGATATTCCATAAAAAGTATAATTTCACAGCCCTGTAAAACCAGATACAAATGTGAACTCCCTCAAGTGAGACTTATCCTTCACATTCTTTTTTCTTATCTTTTATTGTGTTTCCAGATACCATCCTTCCTGTTAGCTTCCAGCAGCTTCCAACAATAATGTAAAATTACTGTGATGTTGCCATGCATTAATAAAGCCAGTCCAAATCACCTTATCCTGAGAAGCTGACCACAGAAGTATTCCCTCGTGTGATAGCAAATTATTAATTGTTCTCTCCCAAAGAGTCAGTTAACCAGGTTCCTTGTTAATAGAAAAGAACATCTAGAGAGGAGGCAAACAGTTTTATGAGAACATCACCTTATACTTTCACATAACCTGCACGGACTATTCCTGTCTTCTCATAATTTTATTTCCTTATGGTAATATTTTTTCCAATAGAAAATAATGCATTTTAATATCTTTACTTTTTGTCATTAACAGGAAAACAGTTATAGTTTGAGAATATTTTCAAAACTGCAGTCTTTAAATAATATTAAGGGGAAAAACACTTAAATGGATCAAGGTATTGGAAATACACGTCTTGGACTAGGCAACCCTCTTCTCTCTTAGTAGTCCAAACTCATCAGTCAAGTTTCTTTCAAGTAACAGTGCTATTAAAGGGATTCCTCTTACCTGTAAGGTCAATATGAGAAATTCAGGGGGGTAGTAATACATTTCATTAACCTGAGAGATTTTCCAATTAAATAAATGTGTATCATCTTTGTTTACTTAATTTGCAAGTAGAATTTTCAGGTGTTCATTTCATTCATTATCTTCCATAGCAAAACTCAGACTCTCTTCTTGGTACGAAAAGGTCAGCCTTCCAGAACAGCAGAAATACCTCAGATGCATATGCAATATCTCTTCCTCTTAGAGGAGGAACTTGAACCCACAGCACACTGTACTGGCAGGAACCCTACCTGGAGTGGAAAGTTGCTCTATTCCCTATTTTTCATTAAGTACATTACACAGTGCTAAGCAGCTCTCAACAGTAAACCCTCAGGAAAATTCCATTCTGTTTGTATCAGACTTGAAAGACAAGAGAATTCACATAAATGATTATATAACTGCTACTGCTCTCATTTTAACTTTAATACTTCATACTTGAGAGTCACAGAGTGTGAGCAGTAAGAATGGCTGTTTCTTTGTGGTTAGGACATTTGCATAATAGGAAAGCACATCACCACGCCAATCTTCAGCAAATACTTGTCCAAACAAAGCAGAAAACTCAATAGGAGAAACAAGAAAAAAATCACCCCAAAACATACTCTGACACTTCTTAATATGATCTTCTTGAAGACAAGCTAAGGCGCAATCCAGAACAGAAAATATTTTGTCTTGGCATTGACATACTGAATGGCTTCATCTATAATTGCTGGATCTTCTAGCAGCCTTCCAGGTCACAGGGTGTCCTTGTTTCATTTAAAAATGTTTTTAAAGCAGGTCTTCCAGTATAGCCCTTTTTACTGTGCTGTGTTTCACATTTTACAGAGATTTCAGAGCACATAAGCAGGAAAGCTTTGGGAAAAAAAATGGAACACCAAGCCGCTCAAAGACATTCTCCAGGACCTCACCTGATGCCTTCCAGTGACCAAGGGACATTCAGTCCATGTATCAGTCTAGGACTAGACAAAAGAAAAACCTGCTGAAATATCCACTGCAGATGTCAAGTCCTCACAATCAGTCTGCTTTCCAGTTCTGCTTCTATTGTGTGATTTTATCTATAGATGCAAGATGAATTTACTCTTCTGGGCAAATTTAAACCAATGTGATGAACAACTTTGGAAGAATAAAGCCTGTACATTTGAATTAATCTTCATGTTTGCCTGAAAAGGTTAAGTTTTCTAGATCAACTCAGTGGGATTACCAGAGCTAACTGCACAAATGAATACCAACACAAAACCAGCACTCAGTAAGGAAACTTGGAGCAGTCACATAAGATTTACAGTGACCCAAAATGGCCAGATCAGTTTGGAGTGGGTAGCAGCTTTAAGAGCCCAGCAACTTAACAGGCTTGATAGCTTAGCTAATCTGAAGAGAGATGGAAAAAGGCAGGTGAGTCTAAAACAAAAATTAGTTGATCATGGTACACGCCAGTTGGCAAACACCTCACTAAATACAAGAGGAAGCAAGATTTAGTGCTCCCAGTAAAACAGAGCAGAGACCATATCTACTGAATTTTACTCCTACACAATTTTCCTGTTTAGTGAGTAAAAAGACATACCAGCTGTAAATCTAGTGTCCCAGCAGAGCTGCTTATGTCTCCAGCAGTAATAGCCATAAGCAGCTGAAAGTGCAGTAGAGAACATTGTTGTTGCTTCAGGTGGTAACCAAGGAATCAAAAAGATAAGTTTTCCTCAGAGGATTTCTACACAACACAAAGAAAGATTGCAAGGTCTTTCTTTGTGTTTGCTTAACCCATGCTTGTTACAATCTGACTAGTGAGAGATGCCTCTGCCCAAATTAAGGTGCAAACAAGACCACAGGCCAAAGTTCATACTACAGTAAATGTGAGGTAGAGAGATAGAAAGAAATAGAAAAGCAGGGGAAAGGGGAAGAGAGAGAAAGGTGAAGCAGAAGATAGTCTCCACCCATGGATCCAGGGACATCCCACTGGGCTTATTCACCCTGGGCTTCTCGGTGGTGGGGGTCTCAGACTCATTCATCTGGGGTACCACCTTTATATATCCACGTCCTGCATACCACAGGGTGGTAGCAGATGCCATTCCCATAATTTGGGAAGATAACGTGTGTGACCACTTGCTTCCTTTGCCACAGTGGGAATTTCTGTTTGGATTCATTAACCAGGATATGCTAAACTCCATCTTGCTTCACAAGGCCTGGAATTAGCACCCTCCTGTCACAAATTCCTCCCTTCTGTGCTTTTCCCAAGTTCCCACTGTGATGGCTTATCTTATGGCAAGTTCATTCTGTGACCTTGACAGAGTTTGAGACTGGCAACTGTGTTCTTTAGGTCCTTGTAATGTTGGAAAGCAGAATGAGTTTTCAACTTGTCAATAGAAAATCAGAGATAACCGAAAACTATTACTAAGGTTTAATTCCCCATTAAAATGATTAAGAATCAGAAAAGAGCTCATCTTTGCTGGTGTAACACAACAAAACCAAGTTAGACACCTTGGAAAAAAAACCTTAAGAATCATTTTTTAAAGCTCTGTAAATGCTTTACTAAAAAATCTATTCATTTCAACATTTCTAGCATTAATGCCACTTCATGTAAAATAAGATTCATTGAAAATGTTAAAAGTAATGCATTATCAAATGTTATTTGCAAGCTAACCAAGAAAAGACAAAGTCCAATATCAGAATTAGACCCAGCATCCATTAAAAGTCCTACTTACCAAAAAGGTTTAAAACAGAATAAACAAAATGCATTTTAGAATATCTATTTAAATAAGCTAAATTGAAACGAAAAATCTGCTAAAAAAACAGCAAGTAAGAATCTTACAGATGCCCCTTGTGAAATTATTCTCTATTTTACTGTGAGACAACACACAGGCACCCATGGTGCAGGTACACAATCAGCTCTGTGGGCCAAGTGGCACTGAAAGGCTTAAGTGAAGTGGCACATCCATTCTCTAGTGAAGAGCTTCATTATATCATGTATGGCTTCAAACTAACTATATCTAACTACCAGCTTTTCTCTCCTTCAAAACATGCCAGTTGTCTAGGATTTGAACCATCCCATAATCATAACTTCCTAATGAATCATGTATCACTTATGCAAAAATGTTTGGGTTTCCTTTTTTATCATCATTTTCCACTGCCAAATACAGAGTGTCTTCTTTTAACATCCTGGTTTAATATTACTGGTAAAAATACCTGTTAGTTAAAATTATACCATATTCTTATAAAATAATTGTCCTGAGACTAAGAGCTTCTGAGTCATCTCTTTATGTTTGGTTTTGCATTATTCTCATATAATTTTGTCTTTCTTACAGAATATAATCTTGCCCATTTTGTATGATATTCTTTTCATTTAAGTCTAGGTGCAAGCTAGATGCAAGCAGATGCCTAAAAGTCAGCCTTCCTTTATAGGCTGTGGGAAACAAATACAAAAGACCCCTAAAGTTGATTCAGCATATCTGGAGCAGGCACTTAATGCAGTCAGTGGTTCATGTCTTCTATATCTCTGCTCCTGCCTAGCAGAGCTACTTTCAAGAAGCCGGTGAGACAAGATGAGACCTGTTGCTAATGCCTTTTAGATATATCTGCATCATCAGCTAGCACACTGCAACAGGAGTGCATCTGTACAGCAAAACACTTGGTGCTGAGAAGCACACTTCCACACGAACTACACTTCAGGGAGAGAGTGAAAGCACTGTTTCAAACTTGCTGTAGTCTGTCCCCACTGGCTGAAAGCCCATTAGCACCCGGAGCACACTTAGGAGTGCCCGGGACTGTTCCACAGTCACAACCCAAAGCAGGAAGTGGGAAAACCCAGAAGGTTCAAGTTAAAAGCATGTTCTTTGTTCAACCTAAACTGCTACTATAGATATATCATGAGTCACTATTTGTGCCCCTTGAAATGCACTTTGGGATTTTTTTTTTGGCACATTCTATCAGTGCCCTGCATCCAAGCAGTTGCAATCCCTTTTGTAAACTGCCCTCTCTCAGTATCAATGCTGCATTTGGATCCTCATCACTCACACTGGAGCGCCTTTCATTGACAGAAACGTTTTGAATTCATGCCCAGTGCCAGCTATGCCACCAGCTCTGCCACCCATGTTGATAACCTCTTACCAGACACTTCTGTGGTTGCTGGCATCTGACACCTTCATGGTATTATATATATGTATGTCTAACCACCCTCTCTTGTGC
Organism: Nicator chloris; assembly: GCA_013400495.1. Classification (NCBI taxonomy): domain Eukaryota; kingdom Metazoa; phylum Chordata; class Aves; order Passeriformes; family Pycnonotidae; genus Nicator; species Nicator chloris. The sequence continues at coordinate 15,223 of WAAE01013739.1, forward strand.
CACAGGGGACTGATTTAAGAGAAGAACAGCAAAGGGAGAACAATATTGTTGACAATGAAGTGGAAAGCTGTTAGCATGGGTTGAAGAGCAAAACATTCCAACACTTCCATTTTCTCAAACGCTTTTTTCTTGCCTTTGACCTTAATGAGGTTTTTCCTCACTATTCAGGTTTTAAAAGCCTCTAATGAATCTAAGGGCAACACATTTTCGATTTCAGTAAGAAATCAAGCTAAACACGGTATGAGGCAAACTAAATTGAAAAGTACTCCCTGGGAAGAAAGTAAAGACTAATAATGGACACACTGAATCACTTGATGGTGAGTCTCACTACAAATGCCACTGCTAAACCAGGCATCTGTTGTTACCATAGGGAAGAGATTGCATGGAAAATTTAAATCTCACAAAGGGAACCATTGATTTTAAAAGATAAAGATCTGCTAATAATGAACCCAGCAACACTATAACTTCACAGGTATTTAGTAGTATAAGCTGCATGTCTTGTATCCTTTGGGAATGCACAGCCAGTCAAAGGTCATTCTGTTTTGTTATTCATATCAGCATATTTCACTTAAGAGGCTCTTCTACCACTCACAAGAAATAAACCGTATTTCTAGAAATCAGTATTTTGCACATGAAGCACAGTCACTAACGTGCCTTCATTTCAGGAATGCTATACATTTAAAATTTCCAACCCAATTTCAGTTGGAAGCAGTTGAGTGATTCAGGAGAGATAAAGCGGTAAATCACAATATCTTCTGTCAGGAGCAAAGACAGAATTGGTATTTATCTTTCCTCCCGCTCCCATATCACAAAAGTCTAATCTTCTCATCACCAGAAATAAAGGTTTATCTGTTCCCATATCCCAAGTCTGCACTGTCACTTCCCCCATGGCTCTTTCGGAACCTCCCTCTGACCACCTCCACAGATGAGGAAAACAGAGTTGGAAATCATTCCTGGCCCCTGAACTATCTGAAGTGAATTCACCATGCCCAGAAAGCACATGGAGAAGGCCAGCAATTGAGTGTCCTTACTTTCAAATCCCAGCAGCTCCCTCCTCCTCTTTCTATATCATCCCTTGCACCTGTAAATCAGAAGGGATAAAAAAGTCTAAGGTAGAACTATCCTCCTCTTTACATACAAATACCTATGTTTCCCTGACAGCTCCTTGCCTCATAGGGGCTCCTCAGGATGGGTTACTTCAGCTCTCAGAAGCAGCAGATCAGACACAGAGATAACAAAATATTATGTAAATTATAAGCTTGCATCCATGTGGTGCTCAAACCTCTTCTGCAGCACAGTCAATGCCTTGAGCTTAGGTCAGGTTAGACTGAGCTAACTCCAGCAGCAAGCCCAGCACAAGGCTGAAACACCTTTTTGGGGAGCTTAGGAAATTCTTGGTGAGTACCTCATGCTCCTGCGCTCTTGGCCAAGCCAGCCAATTTAAAGTTAACTTCGGGTACACCCTGATGCACAGTCACAGTAGCACCTGTGCAAGAGTAGAAGAACCATATATATAATTTGTCTTTCCTGGTCCAATACCCTACAGCTTTTTATTTTGTTACTACATAACTGATGAAAAATTATTACAAAATATTCTAGTACTATCTGAAAGCATTTAATATATAATACACAGCAGCATGCAGTTCACGTGAAACAAAGCTTTAAAGTACCTATTATAAAGATTCAAGGGAAGCTGCAGTCAAACACAAAAGCTCCAATACAGATCTCTGGGAGGCTTTATATCAGTTTTCCATTGATATTAGTGCATTACCCCCAATTTGCATCAGTGTAAGGAAGAACTCATACACACCCAAAGACTATAAAAACACCAAGCCCATAAAGCAGGAAAAGAAAGAGCAAATTATATTAACAGAGGAATCCATTAAGCTGCATATATAACTCCTGCATTTGCAGCACCCCACGTCATAAATTGCTGCACTTATTTTTATCACAAAACACTTTTTAACCAACAATAATTTGCCTCATTAAACTAAACTAGAAGTTTGAAGGCTGAAATCTGTCAGAATAGCCCTGAGAGAAAGTTCCTCAGAGTTTCACAAGTGATTTGAGATTTGCCCTTGATACTCTTTAGTACTGAGGCTTTTACTGAACCCTACCCTAAATTCTAAACTCAGAGCTTTATAAATTTTACAGAATGTTTTTAGTCCATTTAGTGTCATCATCAGCTCTGCCGGACTACAACAGTCTTGTCTTCACATACAAAATAGAAAAGCTAGCAGTTGTCTCACATACAATAAAATGCTGTGAATTACTATAGAAAGAAAATATATTGAAAAGGAAATAGAATGATTCATGCCAATTTTGTCCAAAATTGCACAGAAAGACATTTTCCATCATCATTAGAACATCATGCTAAAGCTTTTGGAACCTTACTTAGTGCTCTTTCTACTGACTGTTCTAATGACACACATAATATGTCTCACAACCCTTTTTTGCCTCATACCAAAGCAAAAATGAAACAGAGAAAGTGACACGTTCAGTACTGTCATCCCGTTTTATGCTTTCCACAAATATATGAAACTGGCTTCAGTGAGTGGTAGAGGCTTCAGTCAATAACTCAACTGAGCATTGTAGTTTATCTGGACTAACCTTTATACTTGGTGAATTTTTAATCAATTCCCTGCAGCTGTTACTTCCAGCATATTTGGTTTTGCTTACTAAGAACACTAATTGAGGTTCTATACAACAAATGTTTTCACATAGTAAATACCTGGCTCAACATTTCAAATATGGTGAACTCGTTTCAAATAACAAATATGTATATGATAAGAAGAAAAACTGTTCACAAGCATTCTTCTAATTGTAGGCAAGAGCAGTTGTCTCAAACTATATACTATGGATTATTCTCATGTAATACATATAGGGATATTGCCGAAAGTGTATCCCAACTGGCAGCTCAGGCCTGAATTTGCAGTACAAGTTTCATCTCTCAACAGACTGAAGCTGAATAGCAAATATAGATCTTAAACTTGAGGAAAAAAAATATCTCCAGGTTCTAGTCCGGAAGACACATCTTATTACGGAAACAGAAAAGGTATGCTGAGACTGATACTTTAATCTGGAATTCAATATGGCCTGAGAAGACATACTTCACATTCAGGGACTCAAATTAAATTCTAGATGAGACTAAACCATTAACAGATACCCTCCTACAATCAATCTAAGGGCTGAAATATCTACCTGTGAACAATGTCAAGTGACAGTAATAACAGGATACATTCTGTGGGTTTTGTTTCTAGTTGCCATACAGTCATATTTTGCACCCAAATCAGACATTGTATAAAGTATTTTAATACTGAAACTTGATTCCAATGCACACTAGTCAGTAATGTTTCACCTCTCCTCCAAAGCTTTCATCCTTATATCAATTTTGATATTTGTCATTAATAATTAGACTTATAAGATCTCAACCTTTCGCTGTGTATATGATGTGTGTCATCCTAGTTATCCTACCCTATGGCTTCATTCTGCATGTATTCCTTGTAATGTCAGATACGTCTCAAAGTGATAACGCTGCCAAAACATATGGGATTACTTACCTAAGAAATGCAGTGCTTGACAGCAAAGTAGTGAGATACATTAGGCTCAGAGGGATGAACAATGCATACATAAAACATGCTAAAATAATATGAAAAGGCTTTGCAAAGGTGAAGTAGAGAACAGATGCAGCACACTGCTCCAGGAGACACAACTCCCATGCCCACAGAAGGGGGGCTCCTTGGCCTCTGTATCACCCTCTATTCCCGAACTCTCCCCAGCCTCCTGAGCTGACACCCTGCAGTGGCAACATGTTCCTCTGCACTCCCACAGAGGGATTAGCAACATCACCCCCTAGACTATAAAATGTTCAGCTAAATACCTAGCACACGAGGTAAACAAAATATTTGCTTTCACATTTGCTTCCATAAAACAGCTTTCACTTTTCCAAGCAGTTAAATATCTCCCAGGGGACGTTCACATCACAAAACCGTGAGAGCAAAACAGAAGGTGTGCTAAGCTCTAAAGCTAGGACTATCTGTGCAGCAAATCATTACCACCCCATGCCATTTCTCTTAGAGCATTTGCTCATTAAAAAGAAAAAAAAAAA
>WAAE01013740.1:0-14610 GCA_013400495.1 Nicator chloris
AAAAAAAACTAAAAAAACAAACAGTTCTTTAAAGAGAGATTACAATATCGATGACAAAAACAAACAAGAAAGCAAAGGTATAAGTAGCCTTAAAGTTTAATTTTTATGTATCCTTGTGTTAGGAACATCTAGGAAGACTATGAAAATTTTCTATTCTATGCTTGCTTACTCCACTTGAAATCATATGCATATGCACATTCAGAGTTATTTTTAAATCTGTAGTACAGCCTTGGTTTGAGTAGTCTCCTTATTATTTGTTATTTTCAGATACATAAAATATATTTGTCTAACATAATTGATTCTGATTTTCTGAAAATTATTTTTGTATTCGTCGTAACTTTATTATGTGAAGATGGGTTCCATGGACTAGGAAACAAATGAATTAATAAAGATCTTGTTCTTTCATTACGGTTAAATATTGTTATCTGGAAAAGTACAGAACGTATTTCAGAATACTCTGTTCTTTCTGAATCATACTCTTATTTATAAAGTATTGCAAAATTATTTTTCCAGCAAAAGTAAATAATATAGGTCCATTTTCAGAAAACATCTGCATAACCTCTGTATTCTCTTTAGTCTGAAATGCTTATTTGAATATTATCTTTTCTGTAATTTCTCATTCCCTGACCAGAAAACCTGAGCAAAGCCTAATTTCCACAAACAGTACCATTTGAAAAAAAGCATGGTGCTTGCTTGACATAAAAGGGAAAAAAACCTTGAACTCTTTTGAATTATAAGTTTTTGTGTCCAAAGTGGGAATGAAATGGCCCAGTGTTAAAAATCTTCAAATAATATTTGATGTTTATGTTCAAATAATATTTGATGGCCACACTTTCATTGTCAAATCACAGCCAGAAGATGCCACCTTTTCTGCTGTTGGGACAATGAGATACAGAGAATGACTTATTCTGCAGAGGGCAAAGCTTGTTCTTGCAGACAGAGAAATTTATAATGCATCTGTAACCCCTGGTTGTTGCTGCCTTCAGCACTGGTCACAGACTGTGACAGGAATTATTTTATACGGTGATGTAACTCTGTTCATCTCTCCTGAAGCTGTTTAGAACTTCTTATCTGGAAGTTGCAATTGTCATCAACTTCTTGGGGGTTGTGGGGGCAAAGTCTCTCATATCTTGCCTAGGCATGAGATTGAACTTAGCATGACCTGACACAATTTCTGGAAAGGTCATGGTAGGATTTGGTACTCCAGTACACCTGGAAATGCAGCTTTCACCCAGGTAATCAGGGGAGCTTTCAGTAGAAATACTGGGACATTTAGGAATGCCTTAATTAACTGAGGGCTCTTAATTTTGTGAAATTAGTGCCTTGCTTTGCTTTGAGAGATTGTTGCTTTGATTGATGCAGCAATTCACTCTCTGTAGCATTTATTTCTATCTTTTTGTATGTGCAGCCCCTTGTGTGAACTGGACTGTGTGATAAAATCCTCTGTTTACATTAAGATAATGTTTCTACATTAAAGAATGAAACACTTCTATGTGTAAAAAACCCTCTGCATTCAAAGTTAATCACACAAAAATTTTGGAAGAAAGTGGATGTCGTGGTGCCTTTTGAATATATAATCTTCAATCCCCTGGCCAGGTACCCACCAAAGCAGCCCTCTCACTCCCTTCCACAGCTGGACACGGGAGAGAAAATATAATGAAGGGTCCATGAGGTTGAGATAAGGACTGACAGAGATCACCCATCGAATACCATAGTGAGGAAACAGATTCAAATTAGAGACACTAAATGAATTTATTGCTAACAAAATCAGAGCAGGATAATGAGAAGTAAAATAAGATCTTAAAAGTACCTCTAGAGTGAGTTGCTACCTGCTTCATGAAAAGCATGGATACATTGGTAGACAAGAGGCTATGTGTCAGAGGCTCCAGCTAGCCATGCCTCCTGCTGCAATGGGGAACTGCCACCAGAATGAAAAACTGTGACAGCTGAACTCGCCACTCAAGAATTTATTTGCTTGGATGCTTGTTTATTATTTATTATTTATTAGTGCTTGCGATTGGCTAAGACTTGCCTGGCTAAGACTTGCCTGGATGAGGTTGCTGGTCTTTTGTCAGCGTTTGTGTTCTTTAAATGGCCCCTGGTGTTGTATGAAGTGGGAAAGCCATGGTGCTAGGTTATGATAGATAAATTTTACATTAACATATCTCTCATTTCAAAAACGGATTTATTCAGGCTGCAAACATTATTGGTAGCAAGTCAGAGTACAAATGGTATGCACAAATTAAGCACAGATTCTCATAGCAAATATTTGATCTTTCTGCAGTGTGATCAAAGTTTGTCTCCATAGATTCAGCAGTATTTTTTTCATGGAAGAATCTTCTGCATCTGTGAACATCTGCATAAAAGAAAGCTGATGAGGCATGTCAACAAGAACTGATCAGACTCTTCCCGTAAAGAACATAAATTTGCTAAACAGATTGGTTCTCTGAGGAGAGTCTCTTGGTTGTCAGTAGCAATCTAAATGGCTTTAAATAAATTTTTTGATAACCTGTACTTCAGGTCTAAGGGACTCATCAACATTTTAGTGTCTGTCCTCAAACTGAACAGCCTGGATAGCATATTTTGCTGGTGGTTTAAAATATGTCATCCTTGGCAGATTTTTCCCTCAGGTGGGCTTATGTGTTATTTTTGTTTCCTTTTAAAAAGAAAAAAAAATGGTTTTGGTGTTTAACAGAATATATGTACATAAACACTGGGTGAGGGTGCTTAGTTTCAGACTCAAGAGGTTAAAATGTGAAGTGCTTGCTATCCACTCATTCCTAAGGAAGTAGAAATCCCCTGACTTTGCAGGGAGACAAAACCTTTCTGAAAATGGGTGTTATTACAGCTGGATTGCACACAAAATGATGCACAAATAGGGCATGGTTTAATCAGGCATCAAGAACACATTGATATTGTCTTTATGGTTTGAAAAGTAGGGCTTGTTGCAGCTTTCAAACTCTTATTTCTGCCATAAAGGTAAAAGAGAAGCACAAATTTTTCTTGTGTCCAAAAAAATCACCCCTTGTGTTTAAAAATCACCCCACGCTGAGTTTCAACAGGTTGAAATATCTCTTCAGGCAGGTCGGACTCTACCTGATTGTCTAGACTGAGGGACAGTTCACGTGTTATAATTCAGGTAAATTTCCTGCCTCCAGTGTCTCTTGGCACAGTGACCAGTTTACATATGCCATGCATAACTCTATTGCTGCAAAATAACCATGAGCCTTTGTAGATCTTTTGTTTTGCCCTGTTTTTGTATATGCTCTGTGTCAAGCATTTAGACTGGAGATTTTTGAAAGTCAATATTCTCTTACATATATAGGGGAAAAATGAGCAAACTAAACAAGGAAATACATTAGTCTATGCTTTCATTCTTTCTGTGAAATAAAGTTTAATATGGCTTGCTTGTCCAGAATTATTTACGTCAAACATTATGTTGGTATGGCATCTTTCATGCCTGTTTCAAAGGAGCCATTTATGGTCACTCAAAGTATCACCATCAAAAGTATTAGCAAAAATTATTTTAATATAGATTTATAAAAATGCAATTTAATAAAGTTAGATATCAAGGCTCACTCTGTTTCTTACTCTGTGGATGAAACATACAATGCAATTTGAGACAGAACTGAGTTAGAATGAGACTAATGCATAAAGATAAGGGAGACTCTCCCACTGAATGATGAATTTCACAGAGGACCCCTAGCTTTCTAAGCTTCTGATAGAACTCAGATGTGGCTAGATCTGGTCTTAGTCTCATAGATGAACAATGATTTATTGTTCATCTACAGAAATCAACTATACGTATTTCATTATTATTATTTAGCTTGTTATCAGTCATTTACAAGGTTTTGTTCCAAGTAGGGACTCTCTACACCTTGGTTAAGGAAGGCTATCTCAGTCTCAGGTAAGGATTCTCAAACTCTGAGAGGCATGCTAGCTTACAGGGAGAGTCACTGGAATGCTGTCCTGTGCAACTTTAGAGAGAGCTCAGTTTTGACTTACCCATAGACCTGTTATTAGTAGAAAGTCTGTCAACCTTGAGGAGCAACCTGAAGAGTTGTCTCAGCTCAAGGGGAGATTGCTGCCATGCAGCCATGTTGCCTTGCAGGGAGAGCTCAAAGAATGCTCACAAAGGCTGTCATTTTATGGGATAAAGTAGTTATCTCATAGTCATAGTGGATACAGTGGGAAAGGAGACTCACTGCTGTAGCAGGGGTCGAGGCCCTGCAGCTAATGAACCATGACTGACCAGAGTGTTGTAAGATTGGCTCAGCCACGTGGCACTGACCAGCCCGTGTGCAGATTGACCCCATCACACCTGCACGGTGGCTGCAGCAGGACAGAAAGCCAGGTTCCCTCAGGCAATGATGTGACTGTACCACCCAAATTTGTCTAGGGGGAATCCCACCAGACAGCCTCTTGGGTCACTGCTTCTCTCAGCAGGGGATCTGCAGTTGGGAGCTCTCCTTTTCGGCTGGAAGGCCACCAAGAGGAACCCCTGAAGGTTGAGAGACCTTGCCTTCTCAAAAGGAGGAATTGTGCATTCCAGGTTACCCTTCTAAAACTTCAGAATTCTTTAGTCAGCTATTTAAAAGCAATTTTTTTGACATCCCATATCTGTAATCAGCTAGTAATGGAAATTTAACTGGTTTTGTAAAATAAAATTTTGTTTGGTTAATTATTTTCCTCAGTTAATAAGTCTCTGGTACAGGTAACTGTACACATATGTAGTGGAGGCGGAGATTCAGCACAGCTCTCACCTCACTAACTTGAATACATTCGCTGAAACAGAATAGAATCAGGAATAACACATTTTACTCTTATGCAATTAATAGTCATAGTTTGCAAAAAAAATACAGACATTAGCTTGGGTAAGATAAACTCTTCATGTAAAGAAATAGATTATGTATATATACACAATCTATTCATATTTCTACAACTATTTTGTTTTAATAACTTGTTTCTCTCTGGATAAACTTTTAATCAGAGTTCTTAAATGCTATATAGTTGTATCATTTTGTTTCATGATAGTATATTAATTAGAAATATTAATATAAAAACATTCAGTTAGAGAAAATACGATTTCAGGAATTGTATAATTTTATTGGTTTCATGATAGTATATTAATTAAGAAATATTCTTGTAAAAGCATTCAGTTAGAGTAAAGAAGGTTTTGAGAAGATTTGTTTATGATTTTAAAAGCTTAATTCCATAATGGCGTGCTTTTGAGTTTCATGGGTTTTTATTGAACTGTCATATACTAATACATCATATCCGGCATATGTTTTTGATAAGCACAATATTGTGATAGCAATGAAAAGAAATTTCAGTTAACTTTTTCAAAAAAAGGAGAAAAATAAAGTGTATATAGTATGTCTTGTGGAGGGCAATTGTCGATAGGAGCACGCATATGTTTCTGCTGTGCATTTCAGAGTTACACAGTGGAAAAAGATTCAAGCAAATTGCTCATTAACAAATGGATATTGTATCCCATCAGGAACACCTTTAGAAGTGAGGGTAGCTGAAAATTTCTTACAAATGTGTTACTGACTGAGGATCAATTTTTCTTTTTGTGGTGCCGGCATAGTGCTGCAGGTGAACCAGAAAAAAATGAAAGACAGCTGCAAATTCAGCTATTACTTTAATGCTGCAATTTACCTGTACAGTAGCTTCTGCTGCATTTCCTTTTCCAAAAATAAATATTTTGAACATCAAGTTCTTGTTAAGCCTGTGTCCCTGTTAACTTTTCAAAATATGGAATGTACCTTTTCTCTTGTTAATAACAGGGTCATGCACCTGGGGAGGAACCACTGCATGCACCAGCACAGGCTGGGGGCTGACCTGCTGGAGAGCCGCTCTGTGGAGAAGGACTTGGGGATCCTGGTGGACAACAAGCTGCCCACGAGCCAGCAGGGTGCCCTAGTGCTCAGGAAGGCCAGTGATATCCTGGGGTGCATCAGGAAGAGCTCTGCCAGCAGCTCGAGGGAGGTGATGCTGTCCCTCTGCTCAGCCCTGCTGAGGCACATCTGGAGTGCTGTGTCCAGCTCTGGGCTCCCCAGGACAACAGGGACAGGGAGCTCCTGCCATGGGTCCAGGGGAGGGCTACAAAGATGATGAAGGGACCAGAGTGTCTCTTATGAGGGAAGGCTGAGGGAGATGGGCCTGTTCAGCCTCAAGAAAAGACAACTGAGAGGGGCCTTATCAATGTCTGTAAGTGCCTGCAGGGAGGGTGCCAAGAGGATGGAGCCAGGCTCACTTAGTGGTGCTGAGCAACAGGACAAGAGGCAATGGGCTGATGCAGAGGAATTTCCACTTGAATATGAGGAAGAATTCTTTACTGTACAGGTGACTGAAATGTATCGCCCAGAGATGGTGTGGAGTCTCCCTCAATGGAGATATTCAGGAACCACCTGGACACAACCCTGTGCCATGGTGCTGTGTGACAGCTCTGCTTGAGCAGGGTGGATGGACCATACGACCCAATGTGGTACCTTCCAACCCGACTCATTCTGTGAATCTGTGATTTAACCCTGAACTATTCTGAATATGACTTTAACCCATCCCCATTTAAAAGAGAAATATCTTCATTGAAAGTTGTGGATTTACAGATTTATTTTATTTTGTTTCAGCTTTTGAAAGATATCATAAAGAAGGAGGCAATAAAGTTATACTAAGCCACAGAAACTGCCTGACAGAATTTTCCGTGAAGAGAGAATGCAGTGCTACTGTTAGCAACTTCTCTTTGAAAGATTATGTGCAGATTCAATCTTTAATAAGTTAGAAATATTTTGTTCCATGACTTAGGTTGTACAGAAACGCTGAAATAAAAGGGATGAACTCATTTTAGCACTAATTGTTAGAAACTGCAGAACCCTTTTGTCATGTATGTAAAATTAATTTGTGAATGTCTGGTATGAGCTGTCGTTTAATCTGTTCTTTCCAGTTTATTCCTCATCACTAATTCATGCAATTACAACAATTATGCAATGTTAAGAAGGCAGGAAGTGATTACTGTCACTTTCAGTTTTACAGGAAAAAAATTAATAAATTTAGTCACTATCATGACGTCATATGTTTTTAAATAGCAGTGGCCAGTTTTTAATATAATATCAATGTCTACTTTTAAGCAAAAGAACTCTCACCTCTATGATCAAGTATGATTTCACATCACAAAGCCTATTGAAAATGGCCTCTTAAGTAATTTATACTGTAGAAAATCAAACAATTACTTTCAGTTTGCCTCTTTGTACTACAAAATATATTTTAAAATAAATTTGGGTCTTCAAATATGTCCTATTGTAGTCTCTGTGTATTCTGGTACATTACTTATTAAGACCATTAAAATGACATTTGAAAGCAAAAAATATATAAAAATTATTTTTTTTAAGAATTAATGCTATAACTTTTTTCAGCAGTGATAGTTTGTTGTTTTTAACTGATAGATGATGCTTAATGTCATTTTAATTAATCATCAAAACTGTAAATATGCTCACAGCTGGTGTGGCATATAAAGTGTTTATATATGAGTTCTTCTGTTATTCTGCATCATGATGAATTTAGGCATATTATTTTCATGCAAAACAAACAAACAAACAAGATTTGCATGCTAGCCATTTTTAAATGTTATTTCAACTTTTTTGAAACACGTGTTGAAATGTTGCTAATTGTCATGATGCATTGGTACAGACATTTAGTGAAATTTGGTGAAAATCCTCATCAGGCTGAAAAAAACCCCAGACCATATATTGGGTAATTCTTGTACTTTTACTATACACTATATTTTACTGTACTTAAATCTGGAAGCTAGCCCATAGTTCACACTCAAAAGCTGTTGTCTAACAAGTCCTTAAAGCTTACAATGCTCTTCCTCAAATTGGTGGCTAAAAGTACTTACTTTTTTACATTACACTTTAATAATGTTTCAACTCCTCCAGCAAACTGTTCAACTTTGCTGGTTGACAAGCCAAAATACAAAGCCACAAGCTCCCCTCTCCCACAACAAAGTTCAGTACAGAGTTTGAGGTAGAGTACAACAACCATGCTTGGCCCAGTAAATGCAAGAGAACACAGAAATAAAGGCAGGAAAAAGAGACAGAGAGAAGTAAAGAGTTCACAAGTCCTTAGACCCCACACTGGTCCTTCTGCCTGGATGGTCCTGGGCTGAGGTAGTGAGGAAGAAATTAAAAGAGGAATACAGGAAAAAGAAAGGGGTCCTGATCTGCTTCCTTTTACAGGTAACCTACTGCAGCCCATGATGTAAACCAGGGGTCCTCAAACTTTTTAAACAGGGGGCTGGTTCACTGTCCCTCAGACACTGTCGGGGGCTGGACTACAGTTTGGAAAAAAATGAACGAATTCCTGTGCACACTGCACATATTTTATTTGTAGTAGTGCACAAAAACCAGGAAAAAGAATGCAATATTTAAAATGAAGAACAATTGTAATCAACAAAAACAAGTAATATTTCAATGTGAACTATGGGTCTGCTTTTGGCTAATGAGGTGTTCATTGTTAGGTTCCATATCTGTCACTGCCAGTCGTAGCAAGTGATGCAAGTGTTCATCAGTTGGTCTGGATCTGATTGGAGATTTCAGATGTTTCATTCGGGAAAAAGTCTGCTCACAGACATAGGTGCTGCTAAAGATGGTTGCAATTTTGAGTGCATGGTTCCTGAGATTGTGATATGTCTCTGAGGGGAGAGATGCATAGAAATTAGTAAGGCTGCTTGATTTGAATGCATCTTTCAGCGAGTCACAAGTCTGTAGTTNTGTTAAGTAGCTCTCACATCTGTCAGAAACGCAAAGGGTGAGGTGCAGAGGAGGAGGAAGAGGAGGAGGAGGAGGCGGAGGAGGAGCAGGAGGAGGAGGAGGAGGAAGGGCAGCAGCGGCGCGGTTTGTAGCCGAGAGGCGCCCCCCGGGCGGGGCAGGCCGAGGACCAGGCGCTGGTTCCAGCCCGGTCCCGGCGGGTGCTCGGGGGCTGCGGAGGCCGGCACATGGATCAAGTGGCAGGAAGTCACCTGCGGCTGCCTGGTTTCCCCTCACAGCCCCCGGCGGGGGGTGGGGGGGGTTCTGTAAATGCCGGCGGGCCGGATTGAGGGCCCTGGGGGGCCGTATCCTGCCCACGGGCCGTAGTTTGAGGACTCTTGATGTAAACTATACTACTTCTGCCATTTCATTCACAGACGCACAACCAGCCCTTTGAACACTCCTCCAGGGAGTGAGTCAGGAATGACAATGCCCATTACATGAATGACAACAGAATACAGCTCTCAAGGTGGAAAAGAAAGCTGGTTCACCACAGCACTCTTCCACCTCCGTGGGACACTCTCTTCCAATCGTAACTTTTGTGTTGCAACAGTCAAAATGTTTGAGAAAAAAGATGCTTATGCCTGGTCATCCACACTAATCAATGGAACTGTAAGAGTAATTTTAATTAATGATGCAATATAGGAATCTGTATCAAAATCTGCCTTTGGGAGATACTTTTCAGATATGTAGAACACTCTACTCCCTACCAAAACCATGTTCCATCTAAAAATCTACCTACAGGTTAAATACCAAAGTTCAATATTTTAGTCATATCCATAAATTCAAATTTAGATAGTAAAAGTACAACATAAAGTCATTTTAAAGGACAAATGTCTTCTCTTTCTCTTCCATTTCCTCTGTATTTGCATTGCACAGCTAATATAATGTCTATGAAATTTGACTTATTTTTTCCTGTACATGTGTTGGGCTTTGTTTACACTCATGAAACTGATTTCTGTATCATTAACCAAATCAAATCTTTTTTTACAGAAAAACTGCATTAATACATCCAATTTAAATTTTAATGCTTAATTTTATAGGTTTGGATATTACTACAGCTAGATGTGTTCTGGTGGGTAATTAAATTTTCTTTTCCAAGCTCAGAGGACTTCACAGCAGGGAACTGGTAAATGGTCTGAAAATACGTCTCTATAAAGATATTTTAGACATAGATGAGGTATGATCTCTTTAATTAGAGAACTTCACTTGGATCTATGATTTAAATATGCAGCAAAGTCCTTCTTAAGCATGCACCTCATTTCTCTTATAGTCAGTGGAGTTTTAAAGGACTCTGGAGGCAGAACTCCACATAGAAGATTATCAAACATTCTTTTTGGAACTTGTCTGTGACCTGTCCATGGCCTTCTGTAGAATAGCATTGTGTGAGCAGAAGAAAAATGGGGAATGAAATGCATATCCTGTGTATGATGCTGTGGTTGTGGTCAAATGGTATGGTACAGATAACAATGTGTAGTAAATGGTACACATAATAATGTATTTTTATACTAGTGTATACCAAAGAATACAGCAAAATGAAAAAAAAAAGAGAAAAGCTTAATTTGGTGAAGGTATGTATCTAGAAGAGGCAATCAAAGATACAAAAAAGGACTGAGAGGTACTAAAATTCAGCAAAAAATGCAGTTGCCACAGCAAAAGGCTTGTAATTTAGAAATTACAACACTCTTGAGGCACTGAAGAAAGCAGTTTCACCAAGAATGGTCTGTCTACCCCATGGAGGACTTGCTTGACTTGCAGAGTATGCTACTTATGTCCTCACATGTCAATGGGATGGGATGGGTTTAACTGCCAAGTGCCTCTAGACAATTTCAAATCAGGTTAAGTTTTGTGTGTTTCAATGAATTAAAAATGATTCATACTGCCACAGCTGCATATATGTCCTTTGCAGAAGGGGTGGTGAAATGCAGAAGCAGAGAAATAAAATGTCTGGTGGAAATGAAATAGAGTCAACAGTAAGAACTTGGTAAGTAAGGAGAAGGCAAAGAGGTCAGATGCTGAAATAATGAGATCAAGACGAAGGAGATAGTGGTGGGAGCAGCAGGTTCCAATGCACTCAGATTGCATTCATTGCACAGGTGAGGACTGGGAGAATTAACCTCTGGTATTGACCTTGAACTTGCCAAAAAAATTACCACAAGCAGACCCATGGTCTTTTCTCAGTAAGCAGTAGCCACATTTGCATTAAGCCACAGAGAGCACTAAGGCTGTCCTGTCATCTAGGTGCTTGGGGAATGAGGTCGTGCTCCAGTCTGAGCCCATGGCCACACTGCCTCACTCTTCCACCAGCAGAGAGGCAGCTGGCACAGGCAAGCCTGGGTTCTGCCCCAAAAGTGGCGGGGATGCAACCGGCTGCTCTCCTTGTTAAGGTGAGCCCGACTCTGGAGACACTGTAGAGACAGCCAGAGTCTGCATCATAGGGGCCAACACCGCTCATGGTCACAAAGTGAGGCAAAACCTGTTAGGATTATATTTGTAATAAAGAAAATATTATACGTGTAGCATTTAGACAGGTTAATCTTCCTGATAATAATTTTCAATTATATGCCTGTGTCTACCGCTGTCATTTTGAGAGCAGATAAAGAAATAGTAATGCAAGTATAAAGCAATATATGACACTACTGAGAAATGTAGCCTGAGAAAAACTCTTTTAACTATGACTTGAATTTCATGGGAAGCAATAGATCTAGCTGTGCTGAATGAAACCAGGAGGCTATGCTTTCTCATTTATTAGCAATCTGGGGTTTCAGTATTTATTTGATATCATAACCAAGTAACAATTTAATAATTTAATTCTTTTTCTGCCCTAAAAACATATTTGCTAATTTATTCAGCTTAGAGCATCCCACATGAAGCAGTGGTCCCGGAGGACTAAGGAGAACACCTGAACACACCCTAGATCAGTGCACTTGCAAGAATTCCCTTAGCAGGAATGTCTAGGGTACTTGCTCCCTCAAGTCCCATACAGCTCAGATTGAAGCGAAGCCTACTACTTATGATGCTTAGGATGAAATGAGAAAGATTTTTGGATGAAAAATTATCCCTTTTTTTTAAAATTTGGAAATAATTTCAGAGACATTTCTAATGTTCTAAATATAGGATACAAAACCCATAACTAATATAAAAGTTCCAGACTTATCAAACAGTAAGAGAAAGTAATTTTTTAGCTTTTATTAATATTAATTTCTTTATTAATGGTTATTATTAAAGTAATTCTAAGTTTTTAATTGTTATTAATTAGAATGTCAATGTATTTTAGAATAGGGAGTTGTAGCTTACATTTTACTGCTGAATTTTTTGGGTGTTTGTTTGTTTTGTTGTTTTCTTTTGCTTTTTTTTTTTTTTTTCATGTGCATATAGTGAATCTTTACAGGACATTCAAATAAAATTTCAATAATAAGTTGCTCAAGAAAAATTCATTATTTTATGAACAAGATGAAAAAATTGTTGTTTTTTTTTTTCAGGACAAAAGACTAGATGTGCTAAATTAGAGAAGTTTTACAGAAGTTTTCATAAAGACTACTTGAATTTTACAGCTAAGATTCTTCCTTGATGAGAGAAAATAATTTTTAAATTGTTTCTGGATAATGTGATTTTATAAATGATTGTTATTTGTTCTTTCATTGTACTCTTCTGTAATTTGATTACATTACTTTTTAATCTTTTCTTTGTTTGTTTTCTTACACCAGAAGAATAGTGAAGTAATATTATCAGGGACAGTGTCAGATGCTTTGCATAAATCCAGGTAGATGATGTAAGTTGCTCTCTCCCTATCCAGTGCTGTAGCCCCCACAGAAGATCACCAGACTCGTCAGGCACGATTTCCCCCTTGTAAAGCCATCTTGGCTGTTACCAAGCACCTCTTCATTTTCCCTGTGCCTTAGCACAGTTCCCAGGAGAATCTGCTGCATGATCTTGCCTGGCACCAAGGNTAACATACCTATAGAAGCCCTCTCTTTTATCCTCAGTATCCTTGGCCAGGTTCTATTTTAACTGGGCCTTGGCTTCCTTTGCAATTCCCCTGTATTCCTCCTAGGTCAGCTGTCCTTTATACTTCCTGAAACGTTCTTTTTTTGCTCTGAATTTGTTCAGCAACTCCTTTGCCATCCATGGAGGCTTCTTGTCATTTTTGCCCAATTTTCTCCTTGTTGGGGTGCATTGCTCCTGGACTATGATTCTAACACAAAATGATGCTGTTTTCTTATTCTTATCACTTATTGTATATTGATAAACTTAATTACATTTAAAGTATGTAATGATTAGTATTTAAAATTAAGTTTTATACATAATTTTAATTAAAATCTAGTTCCCAGCCTTAACGCTGACATTATAAGTAAGTAAAGACTTATAGCCTAGTATATAGCCTAGTAGAGAAATTATTCCTTTTCTCTTTATCTCTTATTTAAAAACAGATATAAAAGCTAGCCATTTGCATATGATACCATGAAATTGCTTCAGAAAACTTGCATAGATATGAGATTAGGTGAGAGAAGAAGCTAAATTATAAGCTTTGGTGTCAGACATTCAAAAACATTAGAGAAAGAATAATAGTGCCAAAATTTCTTCATAGATTAAATCTATTCACATGAGGACTTCAAATAGCTACCAAAGCTAAACAATAAAGTTAATAAAAGTGGGGGGGTTTTATATTTTATTTTACAATTCTATGCATAAAATATTCAATTACTTTGCACTATACAGTTCCATAACTGGACCACAGCTCAAAAATCTCCTTTGACTTAAAACAGAGTTCTGGCTTACTACATGACTTCCATTCTTTAAAACTGATTTACAAATGCCCTCAACTGTCTCATTACCAAAAAATCAAAATTCCAACACCAGTAAAAGTATCAAACAGTGTCTATGTGTACATTCTGCATATAGATTTTACATAGCTTTTATATATATTTAGAATTTTTCTCTCTTTGTTGTGGACTGGAACTGGTTCAGTCCTCTCTAAAGCTCGGACTTACTAGCAGTGTTGCTGCATCTTTGAGTGGTATGTTCACAGTGAAACACTCAAGATCACCCTCTCTATCTACTCCAGCTGTTTTTGTCTGAGGCATCTTCATCATAATGCATCTACATTTCAGTGGCATCTACGTCCTTGTTTCTTTTCTCTGGCATTCCCTTCCGATAGTCTCGCAGTGCACTCCAAGATTCAAATGCAAAACGCCCTGAGTATGGTAATGGCACTCAGAAACAGACATCGTGTTCCCAGCACTGCAGTTCCCAGAAAAACATCTCCCACAAGGACAGTGGTAAGTACACATAAATTTGTTTGCACAAAGGCACGGTCATAGGCTTGTTTCATCCATTCATTCTTTCTGGATAGGTGATTTAAACTTAGAAGATGCACATTATGAACAGACATGCAGTAAAAAAAAAAAAAAGCTTGTGGATATTACTGTTTGAATTATAGATCAGTGTTGGAATATAAATTTTTTTCAGCTTATGATATGGGACTTGATGTAACAGAGTAGTTCAAATAAACAATTCAGCTCCAGGTATAAATGCTTAACAGACAACAAAAAACCTCAACTCAACTCTAGAAGCATACATTTGCCATTTAAATTTACAGTGTGCATTTATTTCCAAGAACTTAGCATTATCATCTTCAACAACTACTTGTTAGAGACAAATTGTTGTCTTCAACAACAACCATCACATTCATTTGTCCCTTATTACAACTACAATTTCAAAGTTTATATTTTTAAAGTTTTCTTCCTATCTATGATTTATTGAATTTCATTTTTTATTTAAACAAAAAACAAAAACAAACAAA